>JANSTP010296475.1:1786-17055 GCA_025330745.1 Cladonema radiatum | reverse complement strand
AGGTGAGTCAGTTGTTGCGCCTCTCAAACAAAAGTAACCCTCTTTGCAATCTCCCTCAACGTCAGATAAACCCATTTTCGAACAGTATGATCCTTGAAAGAAAACAGCAAATCAAATCAAAGAAAAGTATGATCCTTCAGTATGATCCTTCAAAGAAAATCAGAATAACATAGGAAGCCCTGAAATAGCTGCCAGACAACAGAAAATATCTGACAGAAAGTGCAGTATGTCTAGTATAAAAGATTCTCAATGATGACAAATTTGCTGGTATAGTTTCACATAGAAAATGAAGAATAGGTTTTCAGCTGCCACAATGTCTGGTACAGGCAATATTTTTTCAGGGCTTGTAGAATCATATCACAGACATATCTATAATATTTTACTAGCAGTTAGCTATTCTCGATGTTTGAGTTGGGGGTGTAAAATCTAAATGGGGATCTAAGTGACATTCTGGAGTAACTCCTACCAACATTTTTAAATCCGAATCTGTTTTATACATGATTATACAAATTTTTAACTACTTTTGCGACAATTCATGAAGAAGAATACATTGAATTACAGACATATTAAAATACAAAATTTGTATCAGCTGTCTCCATCTGAGAAAATCACACATTTCTCACAGAAAATCTTCACTCTATTTCAAAAGCATTTGAATTTTGATTTTTTCTTCTACAAAAAATGAACTTCAGTTTAACTTTGCAGATAATTACTATCTGAATTGTTTTAAAATATTAGAAAATTCAGCTTTTTATTTTGAAGTCATCATCTAAACATGTGACACAGAGGGGAGGAGATGTTTTTAAAACTTAAATAGGAGGTGGGGTCAGGCCATACTTCGGTTTTTTTGATTGTAAAAATTCCTACAAACCATTCACTCTTATAATAGGTCAATAGTTTGGTAAAAAATCTTATAAATTGGCTGGCAAAATAGAATCTCAATTTACAATAAATATAATGGATTGTTTTTTTATATTCTAATAGTATTTATTAGACTTTTTCCACTGATAAAGCTATATCAATCCAATGCACAGCCAATCCTATCAAATAACAGGGCATATCCTAGATATGTGTGGGTCTAGAAACCCATATTTTTAGCTCATTTTCAGCAATTTTTCCTACATAAAAGTAGGGAAGGGTGCTAATATTACACCCAATTTCATTCCAGAAAAAACTATAAAGATGGAGACTTACAAACCAAAAAGAGCTTGTTTCGAGAGACGATTGAATTTTACAAGTTTGATTCAAAATAGAATAGAAAGGTGAGGATTTGAAAAGGTCGCCTATTTTATAGTGGTGGATTTCTGATACAGATTGATATTTGTGTCGTAAACTTCATAGATTGATACAGACAAACATTCAAAGTAATTTATTGATGTGCAAAAAAAATAACAGCCTTCAAATTTCAGATAATTTTGTCTTGGCAAAAGGTAATCTAAAATTGCCGAGGTAACGGAAAAAATGCAATGTGCATTGAAGTGGGCCTCAGCAATTACTTCAACATTTGCTGAGTGCTGAGGCAAATTTTAAAGACTGAATAATAATAATACCTGGAAGACACGGTGTGCAGTCTTCTACTGCTTTTCCTTTCGTTTGATTTCTAAACATTCCTCTTGGACATTTATAAGGGTCTCCGGTACCATTTGGACAAAAATGCCCAACAGGACACTCATAATCAACATAGTTGACAGTACCATTAGGAGGACAATAATATCCTTCAACACATGGTAAGCATTCAGTAGCTCCTGAAGAGAGCATATAAGTCCCCACACCGCAGGGAGTGGGAGTAGATGTTCCTGCAGTGCAAAAATATCCAGGTGGACATGGGCCACCTGATGATGTCGTATTTGGCGGGTTCGAAAACTTTGAACCTTCAAGACAATAATAACCAGCATCACAATCACCTTAAAAAGAAAACATGTTATGTAAATACTACCAAATATCTACACGAATATATAAAAGCAAAAAATAAAAGCTACCTATTGGGTATGATAAACCTTGCGTTGGACAATATTTTCCTGTCAAACAAGGCTTGCATGAAGTTGCGTTCTCAGCAAGAGTTATGTTACAATAAGTTCCAATAGGACAAGGTTCAGGAGCATCACTACCTCTTGGGCAATAGTGCCCTGGAGGACACACACCCCCTACACCTGTAAAATATGTATGTGGAGTTGATGTATTAACGCCTGATTCACAAAAGTAACCAGCAGAACAGAGTCCAATTTCCACATCATCTTTTGTGAAATCTGAAGGGAGTAAGCCAAATTTTGAACAGTGATATTTTGCTCGACATGGTAAGCAATCTGTGTAGTTTTTCAGTTGTTGCTACAAAAAGAATAAGTATCAAATCATCAACAACACAGTGAAATAAAGAGGTATTCCAGAATGGCTAGTGCTATAAGTGGATGCAGTAAAAGTCAATATTGATATTGTTGAAGAACAGGCACACTAAGATACATTTGAAAAGCTATATATATTTCCTTGCTTGTCTTATACATCCATTTTGTACAGACTGTATTGAATACTTGCATAGATTTTATATATTGTATTGAATACTAATAACAAGTAACTTACTCCTCCACCATATCTTCCTGGTGGACATTTTTCTGGATTTATTGAACCCGGAGGACAATAACTTCCTTCTGGACACTGCTTTTCGTCGGTCATTCCACTTTCATCACAATAAAAACCAGCTGGACAAGACAAACACTCTGCCAACTGTTTTGAAGGACTAAAATAAATATAAGGAGGAATACTTTGAAAAGACTTCATAATTATCCTAGCATTTACTAATATACTCTGTTTTCCCTATAATAAAAGTTGCATTTGTAGAATGTATTCAGGTTGTAAACCAGGGTCTTGTTTTCAGTGCTTTTGATGTTTTCTCAATTTTAAAATGGTTTGGTAAACTGTAAGAATAACTAAAACCTTGGAGTAAACCCTTAGTAAACCCTTGCTAATAATGCTAATGTACTGCTACTGTAAATACATTGTAAAACGCTCAAATCCAGCTTGAGGTGTATGCAATTTCACAGCGTTATTTGAAAATTGCTGAATGTTTTCAAACTCTATTTTATACAACGGCATGTTTCCATTTACTTACATTTACTTAGTATCCCAGTTCCATTAGTTTCTATTATCTTTTTCCAAAGGAACTTATTCAACAAAGTAAAAAAGAAAACCTTTGAATATTTCAACAAAAACAGAATAAAAAAAATGAAGAAAAAAGATACCCATATGTTCCTGGCAGACAAGGTTTATATGTTGATGAATTTCCAGGACAATAATTGCCTTTAGGACATCTATCTCCTCTGAGACCATTTGTCGGCTGACTTGTTCTTGCTCCAGAAATACAATAAAACCCTGGAGCGCAAGGTCCTGTTGGTTCAGTCAAACCGACTCCATTGCAAAACTGTCCGCCTCTACACAGCAAACAAGAATCTAGATCTTTTCCACCTAAATTAGGATTGTAAGTGCCATTCACACACTTTTTGATTGTAGCACTGTTCGTTCCAGCCGGACAGTAATGTCCTTTGGGGCAAACACCTCCGTAAGTTACGTTTTGATGAAAGACACCATCTGTAGTTTCCCCCTAAGAAACAAGCGGAATTATAAAATATTCACTATTTGCAGAAAATTGAAGGGTATAGGACCAAAGTAATTCCATCAGCATGATTTCTCCTGAAGTAAATAACACTAACAGCCGATTCTTAAAGTCATTTCCCTCCCCTCTTATAATATTATCAAAGGATATTACTACAACACTTTGAATCTTGTCTTTTGGTAGGTAGAGTAAGGTCATCCTTATATATGTATGATTTACTCCTTTTCTCTGCAGATAAAATAGCTTAAACAGGATTATTGACAGCTTATTAAGGGAATGTGTGGTAAAACTTCAAGTAATGTTCCTATTAAAGAGTATAAAAAATCACGAAACTTTAATCTCAATCAAACCTTTTGCTCCGAGAATATTAAAATTTTAAAGATCTGTACCTTACAAAATTTCATAAAACTTTATGGAATTTTGGTTTAATGATTTAAATACAACAATAACTAACTTTTGTAAGCTTTTTATCTCACATTGTAACAATATTTTAAGAAATGAAAATTTTTTCCCATTGAGAGTAATTACAAAAAAAATTTAACCATAGATTACTTCGAAATTGCTGAAGATTGATCAATAATATATACAATGTACATGAAATGCTTCACTTATTATAACATTCAATAGATATTTCAATAGCACTAAAGAATTTTCGACATGTTTGGTTCTGATGTCATCAGTTGATTGCTAAAGAATTGTGAGTACAAGTTGGCAATCCACGACGTAGATATATTTGCCAACATAATAAAATACCCACTGATGACCTTGCTTTTAAGCATTTTGTCGGCCTCGAAAAATTCAATTCACACAGCTGATGTTGTATATTAAAACCATAATATTTCATCATTTACGATATTTCAGGACAAGAAAGATGAGGATCTTTATCTTCAAATAGTGTAATCGTATCGACAAGAACAGAAATAAACTTCAAAAGAGACTGAGAAAAGAGAAAAAGAGACTGAGAATGAGACAAAAAAGAATTCAAACGAGACTGAGACTGACTTTCAAAAGAGACTGAGACTGACTTTCAAAAGAGACCGAGAAAGAGACAAAAGAGACTTTTAGATATATTAGTTTAACGTTTAACGTCTTACGCCAGACGTTTAGATGTACTTATCATGCGCAGACGGGGAATCGAACTGCAAGTGCAGTGCTGAGAACTAACAGAGCTAACCACTAAACCACCATGAACATGTGGTGTACTGGTTAGCACCCCTCAGCACCCCATTAATGTGGTTAGTATCTTGTTAATAATTTATAAAAAGTTTACGAAAACTCCTCAAATTTCTCACCGGATTAGGAACAGGTGATCCAGAGTTACAGAAAAAGCCTGCACTGCATTCACCAGATACAGAAGAAAGACCAGTCGTATTGCAATAAAACCCTGGTGTACACGCTTTGCATTCTTCAAGAGTTTTACTTTTTTCATTGTCCAAATACGTTCCTGTTGGGCAAGGTGTAGCAACAGTGGAATTGCGTGGACAGTAATAACCAGTCGGGCAATCAATACCAAGTTCCATGCCCCTATTAGGGCAGTATGTTCCAGCAATGCAAACAATACAGCTGCCAGAGCCAGGAGATGATTGAAATTGTCCTACAGGACAAGCTGTCTGATCGTTAGAACCTTCAACACTGAAATGACCTACAAAAAAATTCATAATGCAATAATGGCTTTAAATGTATAACACTATTTATAATTCGTTGTTCTACAGATATTGTTATAAAAACCCTTGATATTTGCAGAGGAGAAGCCACAATTCTTATAATAGAACAGATAATTTCTTCAACACACAGTATTCAACCTTCATAAAAAAGTCGTGGTGTATCTTCATAGTTTTTTCTAGTAGCCCGGTGAGCTGACGAAATTTTAATTTAAAAGCCAATACCCTCTTAAAAAAGGCTCTAGTGGCTAAAACTGGCATTGCATGTCGTACATTGAGCGTGTATTTTGTTTTCTTTTTAGTGTAAAACAACTTACAGTTACATTCATTTTGAGAAACAAAAAGTATTTATTACCATTTATTATCAGTCTTTCTGGACTACCAACATAAATTTTTTGGTAGCCCAGGAATTATTTTGTTTGTCCAAACCCACTGGGCTACCACGAAGTTAAGTATATCACTGAAAGGTTAAGTTCTTTTTGGTCCTAGCAGCGTTTGTAAAACATGACTAAAAATAGATTTCGCAAGCCTTTCATTTATTTTTTTAAATAATTGTTTTACTAATTCACACCTAACAATGATTTTATTTTCTAAATTAACTCAAACCATTTAAAATCTATAAAACGTTTAAAAAATTGATACCTTTGTCTGTTTTGTATTGAAACGCATCAGTTGCACTTCCATTGCAATAATAGCCAGCAGAGCATGGACCAGTCGGTTCCGCATTAACTGTTCCCGCACAATATTGACTAAAAAAATGTGATTAGTAATTATTATATTTAAAAACAGATATTGAGCAGTGCATCGCTCATACACTTATTTCATGATTTCTGCTCTGCGTTATTTTTAATTATAATACATAAATTTTGTGAATTTAACATACTCATTACAGGCCTGGAAGATTGGTGGAAGAGTTTGTTTTCGTTATTGCGCCCTTACTGCAAATTTCTAGATCTGTAAACAAAGATTTGTTTCCGTAAATATTTAATATCAAAATTTATTATAGAGTGTCATAAAGTATTTGCGAAATACTGAATTCATCAATCATATTTTACATTTATCTTATCTTTGCTTTAACACTAAACAAGTTTGTTTTAATTCCATAATTTTAGCCATATTATATTATGCTGTATAATTAAGACTCTCCTTTAAAAAAAGCAATCTAAAAATTATTGTTTTGTTGTTTCCACAGGAAATAAATAGCAATAACAATAAAACGTTTCCCCTATCTTGACAATTTTCTTAGCCTGCAGAACAAAAATAAAATATGAAGAAAAATAAGTTAAGCTAACTGTCAAATAGAAGATACAAAAAAGATTGCACTTCTAAAATAAACCCTTGTAGTTTGTTTGAATAAACTAGATTATGTTCTTATAGTAAAACTAATTTCTTGATAGGTATAAAGAAAGGAATTGAAAAATAAAAACATAAAAACAGCTTTTATTTTATCGTACGTAGGAGGGCATGGTATACAATCATCCGGTGACTTGGCTCCCTCTCTGCCATTGTACTTTCCGGGTGGACAAGCTTGCACAAACTTTGCACCTCTAGGGCAATAGCCACCAGCTGGACACAGACCACCAATCAAACCACCTGATGGAGCCTAAATCAAAAAATTATATAACTCTATATTGATACATTTGCAAATCTAGCAATGATATTCTCCTAAGAGTAAACCTTGTAAAATATCAGAAAAGACTCTAGTCAAACTTTCCATAGAAACAACAAAGCTGAAATGCCATTTCTTTATCATTCGCTCTGTTGAATATCATATATTATACAATGATATCATCATAAATCTATTTACAATCAGTGGACTCTTGATACAGCTAACATCCACAAGGCACAAATAATTGTTTGCTAAACTGAAAATTTGTTAAATCAAATCAGGAGAATGTTATGTTTATCAGCAGGAACAGAAAACTTACTTCATAATGTTGAGACTTCCTTACAAGACTGTATGACTGACCATATGAGAAGATCACAAAAAAAAATCTCTACAAATAAACTTACTGATGTGTCAGCTCCACCTTTACAATAATACCCAGCATCGCAAAGGCCAGTTGTTTCAGTGTTACCATAGCCAGCACAGTATTCACCGGCAGGACATGGAGTACATTCAGTTGATCGCTTCACGCCTGTTTCGTTTCCATAGTAACCTGGCTGGCATTTAGTTGGTATGAGTGAGCCTTGTGGACAGAATGATCCCTATATAATTATAAAAATTTGGAATATTGTAGTACTCTTAGATTAAAACTGTAGATGAAAAAAGTGTTTGCTGAAGTAACTTTTGCGGTTTTTATGATTTTGACGCGAATGTTGCAATATTATTGAACCGCAAAAGTTTTTTCCCGTAAAATATGCATAAATATCCAAGCCGCAATAATTATCTGGAAGATATAATAATTTATTCATCATAATATTGGACAGTTGTTTGAGTCGTTACTGAGGTTTTTTAAGTTACACAAAAAATTATTTCCCACTTTTCTTGCAAAAAGAATATGTAACTATATATAAAACTACAAAAGTTTTTTACCGCAAAAATGATTACTTTTCAGTAAGCCCAGAAGTTTATTCCTGCAAAAGGAAAAAGTTTTGCAGTTTAGCCGAAACGAAAAAGTTTCCTCCACAAGCACTTTCTTCCTCTAAACTAATCAGAGAATTGAAACTCCTTCACAATAATACATAAAAGCATATAAGTAGCAGTTATCACAATTATAGCAAATATTTTTTAAGTTCTTTGGTTTTCTTTCTTTATGTTCATGAGCCTAGCACTGAATTATTGCTAGTTTAAAAGCATCATTGAAAGTTAATTTTATTTGATAAATTTTTAAAAATTTTTTGCTCACATAACCTTCAAAAAAGTAAATATTTTACACTGTCAATGTTTCTCAATATTTGAATATTTTTTTTCTGACACTGCACTGTTTTTAAAATACAAGAAAGATCATTTGTCGAAAAAATCAGATTAACCAAGTTTTAGAAACTGGCAGTAATAGATTTTACATACTATAGAATATATTAGTAAGATCTACCAACCAACCAAACAAAAAAAATATGTTGACAAATTTACAACAATCTTTTGCATTAATAAAATTGATACGAAATCTCACCAACACAATTTTTTCTTACCTTTGGACATTCAACAGGATTGACTAAACCTGTTTGATTACAATAGTTTCCAGATGGACAAGCACTACAATCAGATTGAGCTATAGCTGCAGAGTCACGTCTGTAAAAGCCCCTTGGGCAAGGATTGGTTGTGTTTACCGCAGTTCCCTCAGGACAAAAATGCCCTGGTGGACAAACTCCGGTGGGCTTTGTTTGAGCTGCAGGGTAGCAATACTTTCCTTTGGGACATGGTATACAATCACTTTCCTTTTCTCTTTCTTTAAATTCACTGTAAGTTCCAGCTGGACATGGAGTAGGGTATTCATCCTATACAAACAATAACAATAAATAACTACAGCTTAAGAAAACACTATGCTTTGTTGTCCCTAGTTTGTGGTACGCTGACCTCCTAATACTGTTCTTGCAAGAGCATTCAATCATCTCTGAAAATCATTTTCATATTTTCAAACTTTTCAAACTTATATATTATAATTTCAGAAGTCGTTTAATAAAGCAACTCAATTTAAGCAAATTTTTGTTAATAACTTCTTATAAAATTTTCAATAAACTAAAAAAAAAAAAAAAATTCTATGAATTTAATTTAGTTACTGACAACTTTTACTGAAAGCCTATTGGTATATTAATATCTGGGAATGGAATGGTAATTTATATAAACCAGATGTCGACAATACCAATGATGAAATTCAGTTCCTTAAGGGAATTTTTTTAAAGAATGGTTATTTATCCTCTTAATTTTATTGATAAATGCTTCAACTATTTTTTAAACAAAGTTTTTATTGGAAAAGTCGAAAAACATACAGTAGATAAACGGTTGTTGGTTCTCTGACTTCCTTTTCTTGGTAATGTTTCTGCACAAATTAAAAGAAAATTGGAAAAGGCATTTAACAGTAACATAAACTCCTGCAAATTACACTTTGTTTTTAAATCCCAAAGAAAACTTTCAAATATATTTCCTTTTAAAGATCGTTTGCCTTATGACCTCATGTCTAAAGTAGTTTATAAGTATTCGTGTGGAAGATGCAACTCTTCCTATTATGGAGAGACGGACAGACATTTGAGAGTTAGGGCTGGTGAACACATTGGGATTTCACCTTTAACATCTAAGAATATCAAACCATCAAACCAAAGCGCCATTTCTGATCATTTGCTAATTTGCGACAATGAACCTTCCTTTGATGATTTTGCAGTATTAGATAATGCTCCTAATAAGTTTGCTTTAGGAATTAAAGAAAGCTTACTCATCAAAAAAGACATGCCTATTCTTAATAAGGACATAAGCTTTTTAGAATAATTTTTATTTGATAGTCATTAAAATTCTTTGTTTGTCGATATTATTGTAGTTATTCAATATAAACCTAGGTAAAAAAATTTCTTGTGACTTTTACTGTTTGACTTGACAATGACTGTATGACAGTCGAAACGTCGTCATTTAAAATAAATAAATTGGTATTGTCGACATCTAGTTTCTTTTATTTTAACTTAATTTGATTCTTAGTTACATGTTTTCTGGTAATTTTTATACATGTTTTTTAACTTTTATAATATCTTGAACTAAGGACTATGGGGCTAAGCAACAATTTTATAATTGAAATTGTTTTTTTGTACTAATAGCAAAATTTAGCTTTCACTTAGATTGTCAAGACAGGCCCTAATCGAGGATATCAAAAAAGCATCAGGAAACAATCAAAAAGGGCAAGAGATAGTCCAAAATGTTGTTTAATGAATTTACGAAAAAAAAAATTTTTTTTAAAAGGACTAACTCAATCATCCAGTCATTCTCATCATACAAATTTTTTCAAAAAATATTTGCCCTAAACTCCTCTCAAAGTCTCTATTATTTTGAATACAGGTTTCCCATTTGTATCACTTTTCCTTTAGAAATAATGCCTAAAATAAATTGACCTACTTGAAATAGTGTGATATTAACATATTCATTATGTCCTAGAAACATTTCGACATTAATTATTTTGCTGTCAGTTTTTTGCTGACATCATCACTATGATATCATCACTATTAATTATGAACATTGTTATTATTTTATTTCAATCCAGCATTCCAATCAAAAGTTACTGCCATTTAACTTTTTGAGAGATTAGCAAAAAAGGGAAATTCCCTTATTTTTTTCTTGAAATTGTGGTGTCATTAAGTGCCTTTTGGGAACTTGCTCAAATATTAAAATTGTTATGAGTTCTAAATTAATAATGTTTTACAAACAAAACTTTTTTCAAAAGATATATACTTTTGAAAATATTAGATTTTCGTGTCATTTTTTCAAAACTCAAAATTTTGATTCACTAGCTTTGGCCCCTTTTCAGTTTTTGGCCCACATGTCCTTTATACGTAAGCAAAATAATTGAATTGGTATATTAGTATTTTTGGTATTTGCATTACAATATAATATTTTAAAAGCAAATTTTTTGGAAAATAATGTCTTTCAATGGAATATTACAAATGTGGAAATTATTAGGAAAAAAAGGTTATTATTTTTTCAGTTACAAGAATTTTATTATTAGCAAAAACTTTGAAGGCTTTTGATGACATCACAAATTTGCAAAAAATGTGATAACTAAAAAAGCCTGATCTTAGTAATTGTGTTATTTTTTTAGGTCATCATGCAATAATAGGCCAATTTCTTATTAAAAGTTTGTAAAGGATTCAACTGTGGCAGAGGTATTGAGTTCTATTCCATTCTTCTTGGATTTTCCAAACTTTGAAAAGAATTGACCACTACCAAATAATTAGTATTTCTACTGAAATAAAACAGCAACAAACTTACGGAGTCTCCAACACCATCCCCTTGTACACAATAATAACCAGGTGAGCATGGGTTTTCCGCTAAACTTGGCTGAGCTGATAATCCGGCAGCGCAATAAAGACCAGCAGGACAAATGAATGAGGTTAACATTTGCGTATTACTTGTTGTGTTTGAGCTGCAGTAGAACCCTCGTTTACATTCAAGACAAGCAGACAAACCAAACGAGGAATAATTTCCTACTCCACAGGGTATGGGGTTTTCTGTACCCTCAACTGGACAATAATATCCTGCATCACATATTTTACAATTACCTGAAAGAAACTGGATAAATTAGCAAACATACGTCTAAGAATATAATCAGGGACTATGCTAGAAACGTAGGACAGAGTTTGGTTTCAATGAAATGGACACAAAATACTTAGAAAAATCCACTAGAAATAAACTTTTTTAACCATTTCTCATTAAAAAGGACATGCCACAATGTTTTTAAGGGCAGGGGTGCATCTAATATTCAGACTCATAAAAGCCCAAAAAGACACTGATAATGTGACAACAGAATACTGGAATTGAAGATAGAATTTCCAGTATTTGATAATGCACAATAATAAATATCTCTAAAAAAAATAATTATGCTTTCAGCAAAACCGACTGGTATTAAAGTCTGACACCTGCTTCATAAATAGGCATATTCACTACCTCTTATCTAGGTTATTACAAGATAAACTTAAAAGCTACTGTCTGAGATCTGCGCAAATAAAGAAAATTTGAGCACTTACTTAAAGCTTTGCCACTGAATTCATCCCTATATTTTCCAGCAGGGCATTTAATAGGAACAGCAGTACCTTGAGGGCAGTAACTACCCTTCAGACATTTTTCACAGACCTCAAATCGAACATTTCCTGTTTGGTTCGAAAATGTTCCAGCAGCACATGGATACTGTTTGTCGAATTCAGTTCCTATGGAAATTATCAGTACATAATTATTTAATAAAAACCAACAATAAAAATTGTAGTAATCTGAGAATATTTGCAACCAAGCTTATCTTTGAGTTCGATTTTCTTCTAGGCTTCAGAAAACAGTTGGTTACTCGTTGGCCAGAAATATTTTCGCACCCCATTGCACGCTTAGAAAACTTTGCGTGTGTGACGATAGCACGCCATAAAATCAAATATCTTTTTAATGGCGTGCAAACATTGCACACCAGGGGTTTTATTCCTGTCCAAGCCTGAACTCCGCAAACATTTTAAAATTCATAAACTTAGAACATAATCGGACATGACTGAATTTATCTCAATCTTGAGATGACATTATTGAAACTTGAAAGAAAAATTACTTCAAATATTTTAAAATACATGTTTTATTCAAACCTTTTGTTGCTAAAAGAGCCGCACTTCAATTAAAAACTGCTACCATGCAGACCATATTGCCTAATAGTCTATAGTTCTAATAAATAACCTAACAATACATGCATTAGTATAATAAAAAAATAAAATAAAAGCGAAAGTATCTCACCTTCAGGACAATAATGTCCAGGAGGACAAATTCCACTCGGAGCAGAAGCACCTTCGTAGCAATAATATCCCTTTGTACATGCTAAACATCCATCTTTGGATTCCAAGTTTGTCTTATCAGAAAATGTTCCAGCAGGGCACGGGTATAAAGTTGGGTGCGTTGTTTTTAAAGGGCAGTAATGACCTAAAAATGGTAGTGGGTACAATAACATCGTAAATGTGAACAAATCAATATTTGATAAAATCAACTAGGAATGGAAATGCATTACACAACTGAAATAAATAAAAATTTGAATCAACGAAAATAAAAATAAAAATTATCATGTATACCAGCTGCACATGCTTGAGGTGGTGTTTGACTTCCGCCTGTACCAGCAGCACACGCAAAACCTGGTGGACAATTTGTACATTCCGTCTTTGATGTCAAGTTATGATAATCTGTATAGGTACCAGCCGGACATGCACTAACTGTTGCATTTGGTAATACAGAGCCAGCAGGACAAGTGTAACCGGCACTACATTGTACAGGGGGATATGTTAACCCAGTGCTTGGACATGCCATGCCCGAAAGACATGACTTACAATGACTTAAAGCCCCTTGACCTTGCAAGGGATTGAAAGTACCAGTTGGACATGCAACAGGTGTTTGAGCACCTGATTCGCAGTAATAGCCAGCTGGACAAAGTTTGCAGTCTAATTGACCTAAAGAAACCAAAACATAAATTTAATCATAAATTTGATCCTTCAAACTAAAATGACAAGTATATATTTCTGATCTGAATTATAGTTAGTATGTTCTAAAAAATAATTGAGTATATTTTCAAGAGATTTTAGAATATGATGCTTAGGGAAGCCTAAGGTTTATCATGGTATATTCTACTGTAAAAATTCTCATTAAAAGGCTTTTGTAACTGTGCAAAATGTTTGCAAAGTAGGGTAGTTAGGACAGTAACACATGTCTAAGAAAGACACCTTTCAAGTTTATAAATAGACATTCTGCATTAAATTGAACCTCTAAGACAGCAACTTAAACAAGTTTGACTGCAACACCCATCAATATGTACTCCAGACTGGTGTTTTTACAAAAACCCAACCTAACATAATGATCCTTTAGTTTTCATCAAAATCTTTATATTGTTGTTACGTTTTAATTTTCTGAGAAATAGAATAAATTAGCTAAGAGAAGAAAAAGTCAGACATTTTCTCTGGCACAAATATTTGAAGAAGAGCACGCAGTGGAGCAATATAAGGGTTACCCTGACAGAACCACTAACTGAAGATTATATATAAAAAAAATCTCAAAATCTCAAAATCTCTATTCTCAAATGTTGGGATCTAAGAGTTAATGCTAAAATTAAAAACCAGATTGGCCAGGTGAAATCAAACAAGTTTTTCTTTCACAAAACTGCAACTAAAAACAATTATCAAAAAAAGCTTGGAACAACCTGGAGTAAAAACTATATTCTGTCTTTGGTTAATTTAAAAGCTAGTCAAATTGAGCCTTTTTAGAAAAATCTTTTTTCCTCTTTTGATAACCAATAGAGATAATAGGGATTATCTCCCATTATTTAGGCTTTCATTGATATTCTCAGGTAAACACTTTTTGTTCCAGGTTGTACTAAACTTTATCTCTCCTCTCTTTCCTCTTACAGGTACATTCCAATAGAAATTTTTATTTACCATTTGAATTTCGAACTTACGCTGAAAATTTAATCGAAAGTTTTCTTTTACTTTTTTGAGATATGGCGATATGATCTTTGTATAAAAGAAGGACAAATACAGAAATTTCATCCAATCAGCAACATAAGCCCAAAAATTTGGGCTGTTTTTGACTACTCTGAAAGAACATACCTCCAGAGGGAGAAAGACTTATGGTGCAAAACTTTCAGTATTAATTCTAAACATAGAGCTCTTTTTGATTTACAAAATAAAAATTTCTGTGGGAATGCAACTTTAAATACATTCTCATGGAAGAAGAAAGTGTTTGGCTGTGCTAGTCAAATGCTGATGTAATAGGATAGTAAAAAATCGGATATATCCAGATTCAAATATGCTGTATAAAAGTTTTTGCATTCTGAAAGAAAAGAATATAACATACTTGTCGAGCCTGAAGTTTCAGTATATGTACCCGGATCACAACTTTTTTCATTTTCACCATACTCACAATATTTTCCTGGAGAGCACAATTTATCACCGATACCATCTCCTCCAACGCAATGATAACCAGCTTTACATTTCAAACATTGATCTTGTCTTTCTAGACCATAAGCGGTGCTGTAATATTTATCAGGGCAAGGATTCTGTTGAGCTGATTCAGTTTTGAGAGGGCAATAATGTCCAGGTGGGCATAATATATTTGGTGTTGGATGACCAGGTGTTCCAGCAACACAAAAGTAACCAGCAGGACAATCCAAACAATCAGCAGCAGATGCAGCACCAACTTTGGAACCATAAGTGCCTTTCGGACATTCAGTTTTTGTAGTACCACTGGTGCAATAATATCCAAGCGGACAAATTCCTGATGGTGGCGTAGCAGATGTACTTCCCTCAGCACAAATATAACCATCACTACATGGTTTACATTCTTCTTGCAAGCCTGATGAATA
>JANSTP010296364.1:0-17735 GCA_025330745.1 Cladonema radiatum | reverse complement strand
CCTACTCAGCCCGGGGTCCAGCGGGTGGGGGGTCTTTCTGCCCAGGGGGGGTAAATTTACCCTACACCCTTTTCTTTAGAACAAAACGCCGGTTGAACTTGAAATTTTGCATGTTTATAGAACAACATAAATACTTTCTAAAATTAAAAAAATTAAAATCATAAGTGCCGCCATTTTGATGACGTCGTCACTAATTTGTTCTCCAATCAGTAATTTTAGCTCTTTTCCTATGCCAAAGTAAGGGTTCGATTTCCAGGCCCCCTGGTACTTTTAAACTTTAATTTTGGTTTCAATATCATCATTATATGACGAATTTTATTGCAGAAAATTATTGATCTGAAATTCAGCATGATTAGCCAGAAATTGTGGCTGGAGCTTTCGTAGACTGATTTTTCGGTACTCTGGAGTGGAGTAAATTGATCCTACCCCAATATCTTGAGAACCAAAAGTCCAAATTGGATAAAAATTGGTATGATAATAGCCCTTCATATATACTTTCCAAAAATAAAAATCTAGCCCCTGGGGTGCCCAACTTGTGATGACGTCATCATCTATTTTTTTCTGCCTTTTCGAGGCTGAAAAAAAAGCTAAAATGGGCAAAAATCGGGGAAATTGAGCCCCAAGAATTGAAAATCTTTCCTCGATTTATAAATCAGTCATGAACAATTCAATGGACTGGGAAAGTACTCAATTACAGTTTCCTGCATTGAATTTCCTTCGTTAGAACTGATTTTCTACAATTTTCGGTCAAAATTTTTTTTACCCTCTGGAATTGACCCCCCAGTTTTGGGCCAATGGGATCGAATTTTGAATTTTTTTTTTTCACTGTCTTATTCCCCATAAAAAGTTGCTAAAAGTCACCACAAATCATATTCATACGTATAGTACAACAGGCACTATCTAAAAACGTTAGTCAGGTAGGGTAAATTCCTCCCCTGGGCCAAATAGGGTTAATATTTGTTTTTTAATTTTATGCTGTACATAACCCTCACATTAACAAGAGCAATACACAAGAGGTTATAGAAGTAACAGATGATCTCAATTGCAGATGATCTCAGATACACCTAGTACATAATTTATGAAAACCTAGAAATAAATTATTTGCAGCATTAAAATGTCAAAAATAAAAAAATTGTCACTTTTATACTTATGTCTGAAAAAAAAAATTCTCCAGTCAGTAAAATGGATCTATGTCACAAATGCATAACTGCAAGGATCTGAAAAATCTCAGTGAAAAAGAAAAAAAAATAACTCATCATTTGAGAACACAAGGATACGTAGCAGCATTATTAAAAAAATTATTTTTTATTTAGCAAAAGTTACAATAAGTGCAAAAAATTTAAGGAAAAAGATGTCCATCATGTAAACAAAATGATTGGCAAAAGAAACTTGGTCCAGAAACTTTGACATGCAAATGCATCCAAAGTAAAGCTGATTGATTTATTTGGAACCAGAAAGTTACACAAGTTATACTAAGCTGATAATTAAACACAATGGTGCATTTGTAATACTTTGACAGAGCTGCTGTATTTACCTTTCCAATTTGTTTTCAAGATAAATATTTTCAGGTTTCTTTAGCTTTGTATATATACTCTAAGACCTTTTGTGGACTAGCTAATATATGTTATGCCTTAACATTCTCATGATGACTTAGATTTCTTATCAACAACTTTTTCTATAATGGCCAGATGCTTTTTCAAACAATCAACATATCTCTTTGCATGAAGAAAATATTTATTTATTTTCTTTATCAACGCTGCATGTGATTTTTCACAATTTCTTTGATCTCTTCAAATGCACAATAAACCTGATCGCAGTTAGAAACATCAAGAACTTTCGTCTTGAAAATGTCGAAACTAAAGACATAAATCTAAAAACTAGAACTAAAAACTAAACTAAACTACATGACATCTATCAAAGAAAATACAGGATGAGAATGCTGAAGAGTCAAATTTTTGGAAATAATATACAAGTTTAGTCAGGCGCTATTAAATCTGGCCAGGCGCTAGCTCAAATTTTGGTTGTTATTTGTCCGGTATTAGCACCACATGCATTTATACAGTTTATTTATGATATTTAACAGCGTATTTTCTATTTTTTCATTATAAGACATAATTTTGAATGCATCTGAGAGAATTGGAGTGACTTTTATAGCTTGCCCAATCTATTTGATCTATGACAAATTATATACTTGAAATGCATTTTATACTTATGTTAGAAACATTGAAATAAATTTCCTTCTTGCTAGAAGCACGTCAGGCAAATTAGGGGAGCCCTACAGAGCCTTCTACACATACTTTCCAAACTAGCCTCCAGCATTGCGGAATGTATAAATGCTGCTGTAGTAGCCCAATTTTGTATGTATGGGGGGTGCGCGGTCGCGTGGTGATATGCTAGCTAGCTAGTTATTTATAATCGTATGTAGCTAGCTAATGATGATGCGCTATTGCAGGAAAGGTCTGGAATCTATTCCATTGCCTGGATATTGCATTTTGCCTGCGAGCAAAAAGATCTTGAAATTTGTGTTTTGTTTTTTGTTCCACCAAATTGAAAAGATCTGAGGGTGAAGTTTTTCTGGTGTTTATATCTATATAGACTCGTTACGTTTGTTTACTTTTTTTCTGTGATTGTTAGATTCGTCCCAGATCTCCTAAAATATTTGAGTAGGCAAGAAACAAAGGAGCGATGCTAGCACAAAAGGTCGGATATTTTGATGTTTTGTTAATGTCAAGATGAAGTGCTATAGATGATTCTCAAAATGTCAATTTTGTCAGGTGACAATTAGCCACAATGTATATAAACAAACGTAAAGGGTCTATTATCTGTTTTCACATGTTTTCTCTTGTCTTGTCAAAAGAAATTTGAGGTTTTATAATATATTCGACCACAAAAGCTTTGTATCTTGAAATTTTTCTCACTTATCTGTGGCAAGTCTGAATTCTGCATTTTCTCGCCTGCCAACAAAAGACGAAAACTAAAACATCTGCATTCGCACTGTTTGGTGAAAATCGTCTATATACTTTAAAAAGAAAAAATAAACTTTTGTCGTAACTATATAGTACTGATACTCAGAGAAATTATTGCACTAAAAATCATATTGCGACATGGTTGCAGATATGGTATTTTATGTCAGGAGATTGGTGGGGCTTTTCTCTGATGTGGCCATAACATACATGCAATATGTTTTTAGATTATGTACCAAATATATTTTTTTTCCTTGCACCCCATTGACTTCTTTAGGTTTTTTAAATTCTAGGATATGTTAATGTTGTTTTGTCCTATCATAGTGTTTTTTTAAAAAACATGATTGCATCATGCTCTTTTAATGTATACAATATTATGGCTCACATGGGTATTTTGGAAAATACTTGCCGTTTGTGCAGAAAATTCATTAAACTAGGGATACAGAAACAATAAATCGTGTTTAGAGTTTGAAAAACAGGTACTAGAAATATTCAATATTAATATACATCAAGAAAACCCAGCAGTGTGTCTGAGATTTATTTGTAGTGCAGCTTGTAGAAAATTAGTTCGTTATCAAGACAACAAATACCTTGCTTCACCTTTAGAGCTAGCTAATTTCGATATTCATGTTGATGTTGATTGTGTGGTATATAAATCTTGTTTTCAGCCAAATGAGTATATCATATCTTCAACAGATATTTTAAAAGAAATTCATCATGCAAAACTTACATTAGAAGAAGTTTTCTTATGGCTTAAATTTTGTTTTCTACGACAAAAGTAAAAATATCAAAGCTGGTATAGAAAATAATTGCTTCTCTATAGTTGGTGATATGACCTCCATATGATCTAGTGATACTCGATGTGCTAATTTTAGAGATATGAATATAAGTTCACATCGTCGACAAACCACAAGAGATGAACCCAAACAGACCTCCACAAATATATACCACACAAGAGACAATCTCCTTTCAAAGTGTGAAGAGCAACACCAAACACTTCGAGACCTTAGAAAAACTCTTCGTAGGCAAGAGAAAAAATTGAGAGCGTCGTTTCAAAGGAAAGTATCACATTGCCAACATCACTGAATGACAAGTTAAAAGAAATTCTGGATCGAAATGACCCTAGATTTCCAAAGGACTCCCCTAACCATTTGTTATGGCAACATCAACTAAGATATTCAAAGTTGCAAGGGAAAACAAAAATGAAATGACACTCACTGACAATGAGGTTTTGCCTGAACATTTTCCTAAAATCTCCGGGTATTTTGTTATACTTTATGGGGAGAAAGTTTCGCAGGGAGAAAGTTTCACATTTTCGCGTTTTTTGGTCATTTTCGCAAAAGTAAGTCCCCACAAAAAAGACTGAAATGCGGATTCACAAAAGTTTATGGCATGCGAAATAGCTAGTTCACTAAATATTTTCAGATTGTACATCCACTGGGATAACAAACATGCTAAGTAGCCAGATTGTCCCATTATGGCTGGAAAATGTAGAAGATTTTTAAGTTCTGGACCATGTTGCAATGACAATCTGTAACAAAGTGAGATATTAACGCTTTTCATCTTTTGTGTTGGATGGTTTTAGCCTTAATAATAGTAGCTTGAAGTTGGGCATGTATCCAGATGTTTCTTGTAATAGTGGTTTTTTGGGAAAGATGTAGTTTCCAGTATACCAAAATTTGAAATTGTGATATCAGTTTTTTATCATGACCTCCAGGCAGGATTGAAATACTATTCATTTTTAAAAATCAATTATGATCAATTATGAGTTCTTGAAGCTGATAACCGACCTCCAAAAAATCTATAGAAAAATCTCTGAAATCAATCGATTTTTCCAAACAGAGGCTTGTAGCCCAGTGGGAATATCAATCCTTCAAGTTTTGCGTGGTTGTCTGCCTGAATAAGACTAGTTTCAATGTAAAAAACTTTGATACCTGTAAAGTGGCTAAGTGGTGTGTTATTGTTAATATCTTTATTTAATTCACACAATGTATATTTATAATCATATCCTAGACTGGATATGAAAAGTTGGTCGAAAAGTTGTTAACTCACATACCGAACCTCCAAACCCATCAACAATAATGACTAGAAATGGGTTATTTTTGAAAGAATTACAATCCGATGTTGAAAAATCAAGGTACTTGTCTACAGTGCAGTATCAGTTTTCAAAATGTGGTCAAAAACTACTATAATTTCAGGGGTAATTCGGCAGCCGTCAGCAGTGCCATCTTTCGAGATTCGAAAATTAACAGATTTCAGCTGAAAATTACATAATTTTCGGATTAAATTACGACCCCTTAAATTTCCAGTTTTTCCCTGTGTGCCTTACAACAAAATCTTCTATTCCTGGATCTCCTGTTTTTTATATATCCTCCCCTTATATATTTTATTCTCTTTATATTTGTGTGGCAGAACTTATATTAAGTGGAGACATTGTATTGTGACTTGACTGATCCCATAAGAGGTTTTTGATATCGACCACAAAAAGACCAGTTTCAATTTTCTTGCTACTAAGGGAAGAAATTATGGTGGGAAGAAATTTTAGCGGATTTGGTGAATCCAGCAAAACTCTTCCAAAATTAAATCATGCCAAGATTTATTTCTATAGACATCAACCAAAATTAAATTCCCATCAAGATTTATCTTTAGATATCTGCCGAATTTATTTAAAAACTATTTTTTTGGTACATGCCAACTACTCATTCTTGCTAATTTATTTACTCTTTTGGTAATATTAATGGCAGATCATGAAATTATTAAAACAGATCATGAAATTATTTTGTATTTTCATTATTTCACAAATTCCATCTGTTAAGAAAATAGTCAATCAAGCCATCCACCAAAAATCAATGAAATCATCTGTTTGTAATTTTCTTCCCCAAAAGAAGTAGTATATAAATCATAATTTTTGTCATGAGTTTACCATATTTTTTTTTCAGGTTTCTTACTAGAATTCGTTTCATTCCGTTTGTTGGAATCCCATCTGATAAAAAATGAAAACATACAAGGAACAAGATGAGCTCAAAACGAAATTAAGCGAACTTAAATGTAATGCCAGCAATGGTTTTCCATTGTTGTTAGAGATATTGAATGCCTTAGAGAAGAGACGGGATGATGGTATCCTTGATTTGATAATGATTTGATTGAAGCTTTTCCATCTATTGAATCGAGATCCATTAGCAATTACGGAAATTTGCTGTTCTGTACAGCTAACGTGAGTACTGAAAGTATGTATGAATGATTTTTTTAAGTGAAATTTTTGCCACAAGTAAATAATAAAATGGCTATGGCTATAACATGTAGAGAGTTTTAAAAATGTTGCAGTGCCCTCATGACCTTCACTAGCATGGTGAAGAAATCATCATCACCTTAAGATGTTATTTAACTTCACTTACTGATTTGTTGTCAGTAAATTGCAGTTTTGGAAAAAGTTTGGAAATGGATACTGGTCAAATCTTGAAAGATATCTTGATTGAGGTGTCTTGGAATCCTGAGGTGATTTTTAATTTTTTTTGTTAACGTTAAACCAATTATTGAAATTGGTTATTACCAATCAATGATAAGGACAACTTCCATGAACAGTCTCCATAAGGTGGTATTCATTTTAATTTCATGTTTTTTTCAGAAAGTAAAGTATTTTCAATTGTCAAAGGCCAGAGGTTGCAACTGTGGGAGCATTGTAAATTTAAGCTTGGAAAATCTTGTAAAAAATTCTGTTGCAAAAGACATCAGGAAGTATGTCATGTCTTCGAAAACAGGTTGCATTGGAAAAAAAATGAATGGTGGGAAGCTAAATTGTATTCACCTTAGCCTGTCGGCAATGGATGATGATATCGTGAGCAAGTTTAAAGGTATAGCATGTGTTTACTAGTGTTTTTTATTTGCTGGCAATGTATTTTTATTGACTTTTTTTTGTTGGAAGAAGTTGTTTTAAAGACATGGATCAATTTTCGTATGATCTTAAATACCACCATACAGCAGTCCAATCACAATCACCTTTTCACCAGAGCTGATTAAAATTAGGGAGCTTTATTTGTATGCTTACTAACAATAAAGTTGCTAATTAGAAAAAGACTGAGAAAGTTGGTAATCAGAAAATGTGATGAGAAAAAGTCACCTACCTTAAGGGCATTATTTTTTGCGATAATAAAAAATTGCGGAACAAATTTTTGCGATTGATACGCTGAAAAACTGCAAACCACGGAATTAATTTTTGTGGTTCCAGTCTTTTGAAAATCTTTTTACTTTATGAAAACCTTTCAAATAAATGTTTACAGATGGATAATTTTACAAACTGCAAAATTAAATTTTTCGCCCAGCAAAATTCTTTAGTTCTGTGGAATCTAATTTTGCAAATGCCTAGCATCAAGAGTGTTTTGCGGAATTAAATTTTGCAATTTTGATCCAATATCGCAAAAATAAATTCCGCAACATTTTATGATCGCAAAGATTTATGGCCTTAAGGTATTAGAAAATGGTTCATTTTTAGCAAACCTCGATAGCATCAGTGTTCCGAATGAGAAGGAAATAGATTTTGAGAACGCAAATAAAAGGCCTGGATGTAGTGGTATGTCATCAAAGCGGAAAAAATTTGCTGTTCCATGTGTTGTGACTATTGATGATGAGGAATCCAAAAAGTCCGAAGACAAATTGAATGACATTGAAACAATTGTTGAGCACAATGCGGAGAATAGAGAAGAAGTTGGCAGACGAAATCGAAATGAGGAGGAAATGGATTTTGAGCATACAAGTCAAAAGCCTGGGTGTAGTGGTATGTCAACGAAGCGGAAAAAAATGGCTGGTCAATGTGTGACCATTGATGATGAGGAATCAAAAAAATCCGAAGACAAATCAAGTGAAATAGATACAATTGCTGACACAAATAATGAGGAAAGTAGAGATAAAGTTGGCAGACAAAATTTTCTTGAAGATAAAAGTTAGATAAAATGATTTTTTGTGTGCAACATGGGGAAAACAAAATGGTGAATAGGGGAAGACCTGAAAAGAACATAGATCACTTTATGGGGGAGAAAGTTCTTTTATGAAGGAGTGATGAAATCTATTTCACTGTACCACACATAAGCTTTCGCGTTTGACTGTCAAAAGTGGATTTTGCTTGGGATAAACTTTGTAACTTCTGGTTTTTAAGCAATTTTTTTCTCTGTATATTTTTGGAATTTCGACAAATAATATACAGAGATTTGTTACTTTGTATCTCTCGCTCCTGTCACAGTTTTGGTCAGCGGTTTACTTCTTTCCTAATTGTCAAGAATGGACTAGAACTAGTCTACTCATACATTTGCTCTATTTCATGATGAAAATCATGCTTCTTCAATAAATATTGACGTTTCCCAAAGCATATAAAAAACTGCGATAATTCATATCGGAGATCGGAGAAGTGCAAGCTTCACGCATTAAAATAACTTGTCTTTAATTTCATGCAGGGAAGAAGGCACCAATAGAGTTGCAAGGTTCGTTGTATTTTATATTCAACACAATTGTCCATTTCAGTGCTTTTCATATGTCAGTACGGTACTCTGATGATGATATCGGCAAGGAACACATGATTTGCTCTGTATTGGTCCGGCTAGTCTGTACAAAAATGCCTGTGTACACCGTAAGCATTTTTGAATAAAATGACATCAGTTCCGATTCTACAGGCTTCCGCAGATACAGGTGCGTGGTTCATGGTCCCTCAAGCCGTTCAGGAAATACGCATGACATAATACTGACAGTTTTTTCCTGGGCGGAGCCAATCTCTTGTTCTTTGCCAAACTATCATCATCTAAATAAGTCCTACCGAGCAAACACCTGAGCACCTTGCGACCATTCAGAAATTCCTTAGTCCTGTATAAAAATTTTTAGTGATTTCCAAAAACTCGGTCAAATCCTTATAAAAAGTGATTTCTCGATCAAATCCTTATAATTTTGCAAAAGAGATAATCACCCTTTGAAAGATTTTCGTCAAATGAGGGAAATGGAGTAGCTGATCTTTACTCATTAAAAATTCTGTGGGTTACGGAGACCATATTACAATTAGTGCTCTAACCCTAACCCTAATCCTCACCCTAACCCTACCCCTAACCATATTTATGACTTGGTACATATGGCTCAAAAATATGGCTCCAAAAAAGTCTAATTGAACAGGAAGGACAACTCGCAGAAACACAGGATAAAGACTGTTGGATAGCTATTTCAATTCTCTTTTCATTAGAGCCGGTTTCAGGTCCTTAACACGACAACTTTTGGATTTGTTCAAGAAAAACGTGTGAAAAGGTAGTTTCATAGTGGTACATATGGCTTTAAATAGCCCTTTTTTGAAAGGTCATATCTCCACTTCTAGTAGGCTTTTTGAAGAAACTTTTTCAATACTCTGAATCACAAGGCTCCCATCTATCATCCTGCAAAGTCTCTATTCTTTTCCCATTTCGAACTTAAGTTTAATCAAATTCGAAAGGAAGACCCTGTAGTATATATAGTTATCTCTCCTGGATTTTTTGGTCATATTGCAAATTGCATAAATATTTTCTACAATAGATAGGAAAAAAGAACAACGCAGTTAGATAGACCATATCGAAGGTATCAACCAGTCTGAATTTCAAATTCTAATTGTGTTTAGAATGGGAGAAATAACTGTTTAAAGTTTTCCCCAAAGTGGTACATATGGCGATTTGGTAAAAATGCATTTTCTGAGCTTTTTATCCAGTTTCAACTAACGGGACCTTTTCCGTTAGAAAGATCATGATCTAAACTACCAGAAACGACCTATCGCTCTTTCTCTAACTCATGTAATAAGGAGAAATAAGCAATCCTACTTGAACCCTATGGAGCCATATGTACCACTGTGTTCTAAAGTCGCCATATGTACAACTTCACATTTTTGGATTCAAGTGGTACATGTGGCTCCTCAAGTGTACTCCTTTTTAAAATGACAATTTAAAGACTTTCTGTCGAGTCAAATTCAAAAAAAAAAAGATATGCTGGAACAGAGGAAGTCTTCTTTCACCCTATAGATTGCTGTGCTGTTTATGTTCTTACTTTAGATGTCATAAAAGATATAGTCAATTTTTCTAGAAAAAATCGCCATATGTACCATTCCAAATAATTGGACCCTTTATTTAGAGCTGTTCTTGCAGCATTTCCTGGCGTGTCAGGGTAGATTATTAAAGTTCAAGGCATAGGCATTCTTTCTAAAGAAAAAAATTCCAAAAAATTTGTTCTAACGGGCCTAGCCCATCGCAAGTATATATGGCTCTTACTAGAAAACGGAATTTTTAAGTAGGTAGGTATGAGGCTTCTAAAAGTCTTTAAGACTTGAAATTTGGATGGTGAATAGCTGAGAACATGGCAAGTATGATAAAAAAAATTCGTTTTTGCAGGGTTAGCTCTAACTAGTGACTTTTAAAAAAATCCAAGGCGACGTGCCTAAACTCGTTACTATTTAATACCCCCATGCAAATTTTTACTTAAAAATGTTCACTACAGGAGAAATGGTAAAGAGTTGAATTTTACTCTAAACATATCTACTAATTCCACCTGATTTAATGGTATCAAAAGAAAAGACTCTATAAGCCTGCATAAGGCTGTGTCAATGGTTAAATTATATGTTAATTTTTTTTATTACTAAGTCAATAAGATCGCTGTCAACTTGAAGTTTTGCATGCTAATAAAGGATACTCTGGTGGTTCATGGCATATACTTAATATATTTCAACTTTTCTCTAGAGAACTAGTCTCGAAAAAAATTAGTAGGGAACCAAGTTGTTACTCTTAGCAACTGCTTGCGTATGCACAGTGCTTTTGCTTGGCAACATAAAAGCTTTCAACTTGATTTAATATTTAACTTTCGAAAATCGCCACAAAGGACCGTCGGTTTTTCAAAGCAAAAGTTACTGAACGGACGAAATGGAGGAGAGTAATAAAGTACATTCATAATCAATCGCAGAAAGTTGTGTATATAATTGTAGTGTTATTTAAAGTGCCAATGTCAAGCGAGCTCAAACAGTTAATAAAACGTAACATTATATTAACTTTTTAGAAGAAAATTCATTCAGCGGTAACTCATTTGCGGCACTCTTGACATTGGCGCTTTAATTTTACAAATTCATTTAATAATAAATATATTGAAAATTTAAAATTTTTGTAGTCTCTCATGAGTCCGTGTTTCTTCATGTATAGTTTGCGCAGTCTGTTCTTACCGCAGCACTGTTCTTTACCTCCAAACAACAGTGTCAAGAAGTCCTCTTTCAAGGTTTTACTACATTCGTCCGATTGTTCTTTCTGCCACCTCTCGTTTATAGCATTGACGTGCTACATGAGTTTTGGTCTGTCTTTTAAAACGTCGTAATTATTTACGTCAAAACAAGGGTCCCATTCTTGCCTCATATTGTCAAAAAGGTTGTAATAACAAGGGCATCTGTCTACTCCTGAAATGTCGTGGTCACAAGCTGTTTTTAGAAACACAAATAGTCTGCGGCTCTGTATAAAACATGGGGAAGAGTTTTAGTCTTACTCACTTTTTTATCTTCCCAAAATTCTCTGTTCATCTTGAGTGCCTTTTTTTTGTTAGTGACATAGAACTCTGGTGTATATACGTAGTCATATTCCATATCGCTGTCGTCACTATTCATCCTTTGTGAGTTCGAGGTCTGCTATTCTGCTCGGTAAAAAATAAATCATCAGTACGTACTTGGGATAGCTCGATACGTAGTTATATTTATTTGGTTCAAAGTCGTATGAGTCGAGGAGTCTCAGTTCTACTTCGCTTGGCATTGAGCAGCATAGACACGCCTTTGCTTCTCATTCCCTCAAAGTTTTTATTGCCTCATAGTGAAAATTAATGTCTTTTCTATTCAGTAATTTTGTTTCGTCGAGGTTCTTGGGAAATTTTTCCATTCTAATTTCAGTTCATTTAATAAACGGTTGTGGCATTGACATGGCCATCTTGTTGCATCATGTCTGCATTGTACCTTTTTGGCGTAGATATATTCAGCGGCTCTGTATACGTTTGGTTCAAACCATTTGCTTTCATTCTCTCTAGATAGAGCTTTTCTTATTATGTTATAAGCCATTTTGTCTGAAGTAACGAACACTGGCGGTATTACGTCTCCCGGTTTATCATTTACTAAACCTGGCGATCTGTCTTCTTGCATTTTTGCTAGCATGTCTTTTACTTTACAGTACTCTTTTTTCTCTTTTGTTACTTGTTTCATCTTGTGTAGCTATATGAACGTCTGCTGTCTGACAAGAAACGTTGGTCTCCTTCTTCTATAGACAATAATCTACGGTACTATTGTGTTGATGTTTTGTCTTGAATTGCGTTATCTGTATTATCCAGGGGTGCTATGTCATTGACCAGCCAAAAATATTTTTGCTTTCTTTCTACCTCTGCTGTTGAAAGTAGGGAAATTATAGCGTCTATAATAAAATAATTTATGTCCTGGATAGTTGATGCTGTTATTCATTGTTCTCTTCTGGATCGAATGTTAATTTTAATCCTTGTAATTTTGAAAATTCCCTCATTTGTTCTGATTTAATTATTTGACCTGAGATGCTACCTTCATTATATATAGAGATATCGTGATGTTTTCATTGGTTTTGGGGTTTCTCTACATGAAATCAATCAGAGGTTGTTTAATAATAACTAGCTGCACACAGCGTTGCACGACACTGAAGCGTCGTATGGGCCTACTAACGCAGTCCCAGATCGCTGTGCGATCCTATACCGATAAATCAAAGCTATAAAATTACAAACACATGTTTTAGAATAACTTTACTAAGTATGGTCGGCAAAAGCAAAGTATTGGTTTAGTTATCAAGTTTCTTAGAACAACATGTATTCTTGTAATGTTAGCAGGTGAAAATAATATACCCCTCTCTCAAAACTTAGTACAACGCTGAAGCGTCGAATTGGCCTGCTAACGCAGTCCAAGATGGCTACGCGATCCTATACCTATATCTGTAGGTAAAGTTGACCTTTTATGACATAACAGACCGTCGCCATGGCAACCAACCGTCACAATTGGCCTTAAGACATTCAGAACCATTTCAGTAGTGAAGAAGTATTGGAAACTCTATCTGGATTGGCGGATCGATTGACAAAAGTTTCTTTTCTGATTGGTTGATCATATTACATTTCTGAAAGGGCAAACCCTAGATAAAAAGCTTGATGTACACAGAAAAAAGTGTATATTATATTTATATTCATTTTTAAATTAAAGTACATGTGACCACGGTTTCAAATTTTTTTCCATGTGCGTTTCGATGAAAGTTTTGACAGCTCGTCGCACACTCTCGCTTTCCACCGAGTTTTCACTAGCAAGCTACCTCAAAATGAATCTTCAGCTCCCGAAAGGAACAAGACATTTAGAAATTGCAGTATGTGCAAGAAGGAATACCATAATCGTAAAAAGCCAAAATTATGTGAATGTGGAAATTATTTAGGAGGCGCCTCGTTAACAAGTGTTGTGCCTGAAAATGCTAACGACAACAACAGGGGTGAAAGCAACAACCAAGGTTTCCGTAGCGACATGATAGAGGCATAGACATTATACATTAATGTATGAATAGCTATGGATAGGGATTGCAAATTTTTGATGACTCGTATTTTCATAAAGTATTCATACTGTACACAGCCATATTTCTCTGTTTGAAATCAATTCATTTTTGCAGATAGAGGGTCAAAAATGGCTTTTAAAAACTCTATTTCTTTAAAATTTATTTTTGCGGACTTCAAAGCAATCCATTAGTTACAATGATAAATTAAAAATAAGGAAAAAGGAACAGGAACAACAATCTTACAAATCGTTCAGTAAAACAACTATTAAATGACCAACTGGCTGTTTCTTCGATTGACCAACTATTATTCATTAAAAGCTAAGAAACTTCATAAGAATCTTCTGGAAGCAAATTTAGACAATAGCTAAGAAACGTTTGAAACTAGGTCTGGCGCTAGGTTTCTTATAAAAAAACGTGTATTATAAAAACTCTTCTCCGCATGGATGAAAAGATAAAAAACCCAACTGGTAGATATTTCACATAATAAGTCAAATTTTATTGTTGCTTTTTAAAAAAGCGCTTTTATCTAAGTGCATATAATCAGGCCTGGTCATAAGAAAATCAGTAGGCGACTGGTCATCACTCTTCTTTTTTAAGTTTAGGCGTGTGTTTATAAATATTTTTGCTAAATTGTCCATTATTATGTCGAGCTATTCAATATTTTAGGGGAATGATATCCACACTCCTAAAGGAATTGAGGTGTGTGTGGGCACGTGCGTGTGTGATCGCACGCCTCTCATGACCAGGCCTGATTAATCATTTACTTTTTTTCAATTTTTGTAGAAGAAAATAATCAATAAAGCTACAGATACAGTGTTATTCTCATTTTAACTTTACAAACTTTTTTCTCTTTATTGTTTTTTTTTTATTTATGTTCAACAAGAAAAGTTTATGATGAGCAAAAGTTAGAAAAACCATCTGAAAACCATTTTTTTTAAGAAGTGTCCATTTACAATCCATATATTTCTTAAACAAAAGCATTCTTTCAAAATTTTTAGTAATACTTGTGAACAATTCAGAAAATGTAAATTCAATAACTTTTTTGTTTCACACCGCACTGGGATAGAACATGTAAACATGAAAAAAATGATTACCCTTTACTTCAGTCTCATTTTCTCAAAAGTGAAAATCTTTTACCGAAAAGTAATACATGAAACTAATTGGTTGTTCATAGCTAATTTATATGGCATAATTTAATTTTCATTAAAATGAGTGGGATAGTTACTACCATAGAGCTTGCCCATTTTTAAATCTTTAATTAAACTCATTAAGAAAGTACCCTTGTTACAATATCTGTCCTTTTTTGCCCTTTTCAGCTGAAAATACACCGATGCTCTTGATTTCTCGAATATGGTATACTCTCATGAACTCATTTTTCTTTTGGCAAAAAAATCATAATGTACCGTATGTAACTAGGGCAAACAGCTAGATCTGTTAGGAAGGGACTTTGTTATAAGAACATTCTTTTTTAGAGCTTCAGATTACCTCTTTGCGTTCACAAGCATTTTACAATGCTAGCCATAAAAATCAAAGAAGACAATATGTCATTATCTAAAATAAAAAAATATTACTACAAGACTCCAGATTCGCTGAAAACATCCACCAGCATTTCCAGAGACTCTACAATTGCGCTGCAGATGAATAGGAAAATACCATATGAAATACCAACGAATATACCTTTACGCAGTGATACATATTCACAACATAAGTCTCTTCAAGTGCTTGAACCTCCCACTGAACAATGTGAACTTTGCAAATCACCTCTTGAAAAAGCTGTTCTTCCTCAAGGATGCTCACAAAGAAACAGGAATGGAATGATTTTAAATAATACCAATCCATTCACACCAATTTTCATCAAACTGAAAAAGTGTTCTAATTCAAATTGCTTGGCTTTGAACACCTTATTTCCTTTCAATGAAGGTACCTTTTTTATCTTTAGTTCTTTTAATTTTTATAATTATTGATAGTTATTTTTTTTTTCTATTCATTTCTTTCTTTTTATCTTTTTTTTGATTTTCAAGATCTGTCAGGGAAAAATTGCCCGGAGCTGCCAATCACTCATACAGGGCCATTTTGAAAGTGCCGTTACATGTGCTGTTCTAAGAAGCCTTTTTTTCAAGTGCAATAACAAGCTCAAGGAAGTGAATTTGTATATGTGTCGTCATGTGCACCTGCAATAGCACCTGTCTCCTGGCAGGGCCTGATTTTATTAATTTGTTTTTTATTGTTGCGAATTAAGGTTAACTTTTAAATTTATTTCAGGATTTGTCCATGCCAGCAAAAGGCCTTGATATTTTGTTGGAATGAAGAGAGTTTTTTAAAGAAGGTTTACCAATCACGAATATAATTACCAGAAAGTTGTTGGCACTTCAGGGAAAAGCAGAAAAGGTATTTTAATATGTACATATTGCCCAAAAAATAATGCTTTAACAGTGCTCTGTCAAATATAGCATTTCACTTGAGTAAGATACTGAATGTCAAAATTCATTAAAATCACAACATAATAGTAACATAGCATAATGGCATAAAATAAGTGAAGTCTGTAATTTATAATCAAAGCTCTGATAACCGGTCTCCCACAAGTGAGTCTGATATGTAATGAAACACACTGCTAAAGTCATCTATATAAAGTAAGACTCACTTTCAAGACATTGGATATTGGCTCTATACGAATGTGACTTGTACCTTAAGGGAAGAAATTTTCGCGAGAAGAAATTTTAGTGGAAATTATTTTCGCAAGTTGAAGATACAAAAAGTGCAAATTTTGCGGAATTTATTTTCACGAATTTTAGTGATGGCATAAATTTTGCAGAATTTAATTTCGCGAATGGCATGCTTTTCCGAAATTAATTACGAGTCAAGATATTTTTACAAAGCCGTGTTTAGCAATTCTGATCGATTATACTAATACATTTTCACGAATGACACATGACAGAAAAATTTCGCAGAATTAAATTTAGCGAAAAAGAGGTAAATTTGCGAAAATAAATTCTGCTAAAACAAGTTCTGCAACAATTTTTTCTCGAAAAAATTTCTTCCCTTAAGGTTCTGCAAAATTTAATGGTTTTAATGAAATGTCAAACTTTTTGAACAGCCAATGCAATTATTAGAAACTCAGAAGAGCTTCAAATGTTATTGTAATATGATCTTATTCTGCTAATAGTTTTATGCAGATTCTTCACCCATCATATTCAGAGATGGAATATCTTGTGGATAAATTATATAATGTATTTTGCGCATTTGAAGCAATGACTGAGCGAAATTTAAATGATGTAATATGTGGAACATAAGGTATTGTTAGAAATGTGAATATAACACTGAATTGAGTAAAAAGAGTGTCTATTTAAAGGAAATAAATGAACCACTGGAGGGTGAGCATTCCACATTTCTTATATTTAAATATCTATGTTTACATTACCCTAGCTAATTGTTGAAAACATTTTTCGATGTATTTCAGGATTTTTGTCTCCTGCAGGATTAATTTGTGCTATTGTTTTTCCTATCTTAATGTCCTTAAAGCAAATTTCTTTAAGTTTTCAAAAATTTCCTGATGTTATTTTGGAATTTGATGTGAATTATGTAGGAGATGTAATGGTTCTGCACGACATACTTAAACAGAAAAAATGTGGAGCAGATTTCAAAACTTTACCATTGGATTTGGTTAAAGAGATTGCCACCAGATGTGGAGTGTCAGTGAAAAATAAATCAAGAGTATGTTACAATGTTACAACTTTTTGATACTTATTATAAAGATTGAGTTGTTTACTTGTTCCAAGATATAATTTTAGCAAATTTTATTTTATATTACCACTATTTGGCCTGTAAATACACCTTTCAAAGTGGTAATTGAATAACACCTTCCTTGATTTTTCCATCAGCTAGTAGTAATTATTCTTGAACATGTCGTACCTTTAATTTATTGAGATTTAATAGTAAACAAGTTATTTCTTGTACTAGTTGAGCCTTATCTTTTTTTCATTTCAGGATATGTTAATATTGAAGTTGCAATGTCTTTTTGAAGGGAGGTGCACATTTGTCCGACAGCTCAGAAGTCCGACATCTCATTTCTCTAACAAATACGTATCAGTTGTCCGACAACTCATTTAAATGTACCACTTCTCCGACAGCCCAGTTCTCCCACATCTTATTTCTCCGACCTCGCGAAAATGGCTTAGTTGTCCGACAAATTATATTAATAGCTCGCACATGTTTCATT
>JANSTP010296253.1:0-17736 GCA_025330745.1 Cladonema radiatum | reverse complement strand
CATCCCATTTATCCGACAAAAATTGAAATTGGACTTCTGGCTACCCACTTATCAGACAGACCACTTTATCGACAACCTAGTTATCCGACATTTCAAATTACGGGAAAATAAAATAGTATAGAAGCCCAGAGCTTATATACCATGGCTTTTGGAGATTTTGAATGAATATTATTAGAATATCAATGATATTTAATAAAAGGCTTTTTGAATAGTAAATGTAACTAGTTCGGATTGTCAAAGCTGGGCATACGTCAAATTTGGATTTTATCTTTATAATTTATTAACATTAAACAGTTTTAATTAGTAGCTAAACATATTCCTTATATACTCATGGTTCATGGTTCTTGGTCAATTTTCGTTTGTCGCTAATCTTTTCGTTCTAATTAAGATAGACTAGGGATTAGTCGGATTTTTATAATTATAATGACACCCACATCTGTGTTGGAAGTAAAGTGGTCGAAACTTTCTGTTTTGATTCTATATGAAAAAGAATCTTTGCCGGACAACTGGATGTCGTACTTTTGGGCCGTATGACAATTGGTCAAAATAGATTTTTTTGAAAAATATGTCGGATAAGTGGGATGTCGGGCAAGTGAATTGTCGTACAAATGGGCCGACCCCAATAACAACATGAAGTCAAATATAAAATTTGAAACCTATACTTCACAAGACACAGTGAACTTTTTAGACGTCGAGATTCGCATTGAAAATGGTCATCTCATTACCAACCTCTACACGAAACCAACAGATAGCCACCTATTTTTACACCCACTGTCGTCACACCCAAACCACATAATCAAGAACATCCATAAAAGTCAGTTTTTCAGAATTAGAAGAATATGCTCAAAAATCGAGGACTTTGGCCATCACGCTCGACAATTAATATCATACTTCCTCAAAAGAGGTTACAACAAAACATCCCTCCATCAAATATTTAAACACGTACAAAATATGAAACGAACTGACCTTTTGGAACCAAAAACAGAACAATTAGATGAATCTCAAATTACTTTTGTATGCACTTGGCACCCTACCCCTAAACGAATTCCATTGATTCTCAAACAAAACCACCCTACCCTCAAAAGCAATCAAAATACCTAAGAAATGTTCACCACACAACCAATAGTGTCTTATCGAAGGAGGAGAACTATAAAAAATGCATTTATGAGGAAAGATTTCGAAACCAAAGAAATAATTGAAACAAAGAAATGTAAGAAATGTAAAACCTGTCCAAACATAGGAACGGATAAACCAAAATTTACTCATAATGGAAAAAGTATACCGCTAAAAACAAATGTCAGTTGCAAAACGCAAGGTATTATTTACATTTCAAAAATGTTGTAAGCATAATTGCTTGTATGTGGGACAAACAGGGGATAAAATCAGTACACGATTTAGTAAACATTGCTACGACATCCACAAAAGACCGAAAAACAACGAACTTGCATCCCATTTTCACAAAGATCATGATATAGAGAGGGACCAAGGCTAACTATAGTAAGCCTTGAGAGGGACTCAAATTTCGCGATTTTGCGCAAAAATCGCGAAGTCGCGAAATTTTCTTTCGCAATTTTTTCTTCCTTTAAAGTATGATGGGCAGTGTGGTAAAAATCATAGATCTTTGTCTGACAATAGCGAAACATTTATTATAGTTTTAGTTATAGAATATTCTATTCTATATATATTCTATTCGTACTATAAGACACACTCTATTGATAGGCGACAAATTTCTACATAACTCATACCTGTCAAAAACAAAGAAAATAATCCTACACGAAACGTCAAGACTTATATGCCTCCTCAATAAAGCAACTGTGCAGAAGATGCAATCACGCTCAGTAATCCAAATCCCCTCCAAAGTATGCTAGAATCATGGTTTTTTGAAGGTAGCCACTTTTTTTGAGAGTGGCCACATCTTATTAGCCCTACTTTGACATCAGGAATCGAATTTATGCTGAGAGAGAACGATGAAGAAGCAAGAATAAAGTTTCCTGAGAACAAGCTTCAGTCGACGGTGTAAGTTGGTAAAATAGCTTGAGTTTATGTCAATGCTTTTTAGAAGGTGGATGTGGCAATGCCTCCACTTTTTTGCCGTAATAGTTCCCAGGTTGCTATGAGTAACATACCACGTCATACCTTATGCTCACATTTAGTTCATAGGTTTATGAGATTGATAATACCACAACATATTGTCTTATGATTCCCTTTTGTGCACAGGTTGATAAAACCGCTGATACTGATCACACGCAAAGGTGGTTGATGTAAGTGATGATACCACCTGGCGTATCACCCTCTTTTCTGCTTCCTTTACATGCACAGGGTGACAAATGTGATGATATCAGACCACACTCACTGATGCTTCCCTTTAGTTGAAAAGCTAACATAAGTGATGATTCCACACCACACATCCTTATTTTGCTTTTTTTTAGTTAACAGAAAGATATGAGTGACGAGACCACAACACAGTTTCTTCCGCGTACGTTCAATTGACGTGATGATAACACCATAAGCCCCTCCACTTTTTTGCTACTCTATTGTTTCATTTTCAATAGTTTAAAGTTAGGCCTCACGCTACGAATTTTTTTCTTTGGGAGGGGGGCTAATTTTATGTTAGATTGTACCATAATTTATGATACATTATTTTTTATCAAAAATATTTTCTAAATCGATTGTATGTATTAGCTGAATGCTTTTGTTTAGAATTGCAGTTCTGCTATTGCACTGGTGGCAGGACTATCAAAACGTGCCACACATAGTAATTTAATATTGGAGGTTAGCTTTCGTTCGGCAGGACACCCCTGTCTCAGTGGCTCGGAGAGGTGCCCATTTTATTTTTTATTCATTTATAATCTTTATTTAAACTTGCTTATATGTCTAGCTATTGCTAATAAAAACCAAATAAATTCCTAACCATAACCATCTAGAAGTATCAAATGACAGAAAACGCAATCAAATCAGGTACATATTTTACAAGAACAATCAATATTTCCTGTTCGCTTTTGTGCAAGTTTGAAAGAATTTACATTTTCAGCAGTTTTTAGTGATGCTGGAAGATTATTCCAAATTAAGCAGCTTTTGAAATGGAGAGAATTGGTTCCGAACTTGGTTGTAATTGATTTAGGTAGGACTAACAAAGTACCCCTTCTCAAACTGTAGTTAATATTTTTTGATGTGAAGAGGTCAGACATAAATTTCGGTCCAATGCCATTTATAGACTTATATACTTCTGTCATAAGTAGGCGAAAATGACTTCGGTGAATTGTTACATCTTTAGACTGTTTCAGAAGGTCTATCAAGTTATCATTGGAGTTTAAAACTATTCTTAGTGACCTTTTGTGAATATTTTCCATTCTATTATACAACACCTTCCCACAAAACATCCAAATAAAAGGTGAATAGCAAAACTGACTGTGTATAAACGAAATACTTAGAATTTTAGCCATTGGTTCTGTCAAGAATCTTCTTATCCTAGATAACGCATGAAGCTTGAAAGAGGCTTTTTGACATAAATTACCGATATGATTTCCAAAGGAAAGTTTATTGTCAATGGTAACACCGAGTAAAACTACAAATTCAGATTCGTCAATAATAGAATTATTTATGAGTAAGCTGTACGTGCAGTTATATTTTTTACCAAGCACAATGAATTGAAATTTATCAGGACTGGCTTTTAAAGAGTTGATATCAGACCAATTAATTACTGTTTTCATATCAAATACCAAATTTGTGAAAATGCTATTTATGTTTTTACCGCAACTATAAAGGGAGCTGTCATCTGCAAAATTGCATACATCGCACTTCAAAATAAAAAGAAAAAGATCATTTAGAAAAATGTTGAATAGAAGAGGCCCTAGAATTGAGCCTTGTGGCACCTCTCTTACTATATCAAACCATGTACTAAAGCTACTCCCAATCTTAGTTTTGTGCTTACGCGATGTTAAATAGCTAAGTAAAAGATTTAAAGCAGAACTTTGTACACCGTAAACTGCAAGCTTCGCTACTATTAGATCGTGGGGAAGCGTATCACAAGCTTTTGACAAGTCCATTAATATGCATCCGACAAAGCGATTTTGATCCAGTTCTCTCTGCCATGGTTTCAGAAGTTTAAACAAAGCATGTTGAGTCGAGCGACTTTTTCGGAAGCCACAAAGAATGTCAGGGTAAAAAATTCCATATCGGCCCCAAAGCGCCACGAAATTCCACCACTGGAAGCACCTGGATACATTAATCTCTGCTTCTTATTTCTCTCGTAACCTCGAGTAACAATTTAATGTCTGTCAGTATTCTGCAGATGTAATATAAGCTTAGAATTATCAACTCATGAATAGAGCAGGATGCACATACACAGAACAATATACTTACTTTAAAGGAAGAAAGTGTTTGCTGAAGAAACTTTTGCTGTTAGTGGAGGGCCGTCGGAACCGGGGGGGGGGACACGGGGGGCAATTGTCCCTCTAACATTTTTCACAAATTAAAAGTTCCCTTTTGCTATAGACATACTTTATACTTACATTCGATTTTTTGGAGCAAAGTATGGTTTACCTCACTGGAAATATTATACCAGGGACCTGGCTTTTAATGGACTTTCAATGGGCTAAACTTTACTGCACTTATATATAGTCTAGTTTTTGCTACTGACTGAATTGTCATTCATAAAGTTATACCTCAGCGATTAAGTACTTGATAAAACTGATCTTAACCCTAATTTGTCCAGGTCTTTAAAGGCTCTAAGCAGACAGGGAAGGGGGAGTGAGCTTTTGAAGCCCACGATCCCTATTTTCTATGAAAATACAAAAGCTTTAACTATGAAACTTCTAGGGATGATAGACGGCCATATGAATAGCCAATATCATGCAGAAGTTTCATCCAAAATCATTCAAAGAACGGCGTGGCCCCTTTTTTGTTACAAAGGATGCTTATGCAAAATTTTGAAAACAGACAAAATATCATTGGCTAACTCTTTTCCGTTCGAAAGTTATCGCAAAGAAACTTACAAGGGGGCTGCAAAAGCACCAACGCCAGCATGAATAGGGTGAAGCAGCTTTTTGTTGTTCCGTCTTTTTATCAAGGATTAATTTGTTCGTTTTCTCAAGCTCTTTCTAAATTAAGAGGGCTTTAAAATTTTTCATAAAGTTGGATTTAGTTTAAGAAATATGTCAAGGCTTATCAATTGACGCCAAAGTTGTGATTTCTATATCTCTTGATTTGTCTAAACAACCTATTCAAAAATCAGCTAACAAATATCAGAAACAATAATCACTTTGGCAAGCACTGTCCTCGAAAATCATGAAATTACAGCTGTGCGTCTTAACAATAAGATACACGTATTTTTTATAAGCAACCCTGTTTTTGGCTCTCTCTTTTGTCTTAAGTTATAGGAAAGTTGCTAATTTAAGAGTTGCTTAATTTTTCCGGCCACAAAAATTTTGTTGTTATCAATATTTATACTTTAAAATTCAACGTCCCTTTCAAAATTTCAAGAAAATATACATCAAAAGCGTAAAGCGTCTATAGAAAGTAATAGATCAAGGTTAAGGTCGAGGTTAACGTGATATTGTTAATCGCGATAGGATAATGTTACATTTAAATTACATCAAATGTTATCGTAAAAATATTTCAAGATCTTAGAGCTAGGGAAGTTGCTTAAAATATTTACCGACTTGCATAGGGTTGCTTATAAACTGGTTGCTTATAAAAAAAATACGTGTATTACACCTTCTGATTTATAACCTCTTTTGTATATAGGGTGTCCCAAAAAAATGTATACACATTGAAAATAACTGTAAACGTGGTATTTAATTAGAATTAGAAATTTCCTTCTAAATAGTCTTTGCACTTGAACTGCATTTTCAGTCTTCCAGCAGTATTTTAGAATAAATTTTCTTTTTTCGAAGTCTGGTGGTCATTCTTATGTTAACCCTATTAGACCCGGGCTTTTTTGAGGTTCGAAAACTGGGGGGTGGTGGTTGCAGATTCCGCCCCCCTCGATTTCTCAAGAAATACCTAAGATTAGGTGATAAAACTTTCTACAGTAATAGACAAACTTATTCTGAACACTTTGGTACCAAATTGATCCTATGACGTCATGAAATCATCCTATTTTCACCATTTTGCCATTAAAACAAAGCACTTTCAATCATAAGAAGTTATATGAAGTTTGGGCCCAAAGTTTCCATTTGACCCGAAAATGACCGTGAAAACTGGCGTACCCAGCCCTCATTTGAGCGTTGCCATGGCAACAAAGGGCGTGGTGGCCAAACTTTTTTTAAATGAAAATTTTCCTAGATAAATTATGTATAAAGTCACAAAGTTTTGTGGCAAAAACTTTTTAGTTCCTGAGTTATAATAAAAAACTAACAAGGTGGGCGGAATCCCCCCCGGGTCTAATAGGGTTAAGGAGTTGAATCGGAAAAAAAGTTAATTTATTAGTCATTTACAATTATTCAAAAATATAGTCAAAATACAATGAGAAAAAAAAAAAAAAAATGATACTTTCAAATATTTTCACAATGTTGAAATATTAAAATTCTAATTAAACACCTAGTTTAGAGTTATTTTCAATGCGTATACATTTTTTTGGGACACCCTGTATAATTCATACAATCAGCATAATAGATGTAAAAAAACTCCATCTCAAAAGTGTGCCCTTTTTATATTTTGCCCCCTCAATATTGAAAACCTTCCGACGGCCCTGAGTTACAAAGCAAGCAAGAGAGCAAAAAGACTCAATATTAGGTCACTTTTCTTCATTTTTGGAATCGAATTTTGGCTGTTGGAAATCATTTAATAAGGCTAGATAAAATCTAAGTCTTAAAAAACACTGTTAGAAAAGATAAGTTATCAAGTTCAAGAACTAAAAAATGGAAAAGAAATTATGATATAAATGGAAGATAAAAGAATACGGGACTAAGGAAAACGTGAAAAAACAAAGACAATATGGTAGCTTAAGATGAAAAATAAATGATAAAAATAAATAAACAAGTAACAACAACATCGGGTGCGAACACTGTGGTAGGTTAACACAGCAAGAAATACACGTTTTAATCTACTTAATAAATTTGCAACAGTATTTATTGGCGAGTTACATCAAAACAAAGTTGACTAGACAGCGCATGTCAATGTATATGACAACATTTGTTACCATTGGAAAGGCAATATATATATATTTCAACCATTATACGCACAAAAATGTTTTATTTCGTCTTATTTTTTTTCATTTTACCCTGCTGTTTTTCTTAGACATTTCACGGTTCTCACTCAGGAATGAATTATGTCGTCGGTGTGACAGAAGAAGCAGACAATCGGACCATGTTAGAATGGCTCTTTGGTGGACTAAATTTAGCCCCTAAAGAACAATTTAGATCTGTTTTCGAGTTTATTTGCAATAATTTCACATGCTTACATTATGGTTCAAAAGTAACTATGCCAGGCTACTATTTGTATTCGATTAAAAGTTTGCAGGATATGTTGAACCTGTGCTTAGATTTGATGCTTGATCCCGTTTTACGACCACCACAAAAATTATATTATATACACTTTCAAGATATCATCAAAGTAAAATATTTTTCAGACGTTATGATATTTGAAAATGCAACAATATATGACGCCATAAGTATAAGTGATCGTGGTTCAATATCCAATCTTGCAACAAAAAATCCCAGATACTGTGCAACTGCAGATAAAAGAGCTCATAGTATTGTTGAACGCTTAATTAGGATTAAGCGTATAGAATATATATACTTGCTTGAAATTTTTAAAAATAAATCTGCTGGCAAAACAAATGAATTAATAAAGTATTTGGAGGCGCAACGTCCTAATTTGAGCTACAACTTTTTTCAAGTATCTGTTTTGAACGAGCATCTCAGCATAGTTATCAAAAACGTAAGCAAAATCGACGCCAAAAAATTTTTATATATAAATCTTGATAGCAAACTCACTAAAGAGGACATCCGCAAATTCATAACAACGGCATATATTAATAATTTCCATAAAACAGCAACAATATATATAGAATCACAACCCAAAGCAATCGAAAAAAGAAACTTTCCTTTCAGGGAATTGCGAGCTTATGCAACATTGCTCAATTATTCATATAGTTATGGGAGATCAAAAAGGAACTATACGTTCTTTGAAGGGTGGATTTCTTTCCCAAAATTAGGATATGAATGCAATCATTCCTGGCATCTTTCTGCCGATTACATAATGAAACATTCTACTAGCTATAGTCGTACTTTTGTTAGTATAAACAGCGATGCAATAGTAACACAAAACGTTAAGTTAAAGTGGAGAATCATGCCAGACAAACCAGGAAACTGTTCACCAGGATTTTATGCTGAAAGAAAACGTCAATATATCAGCAAATACAACCCACAAGAAAAGGTTTGGAGATGCTACCCATGTCGAGAAATTTTTGTTAAAAGACATTATGGCAGTGATCGTTGTGATGTAAAATGTAGTGGAAGTAGAATACCAAACATTGACAACACTGATTGCATCGATCCATACACTACAGTTTATTTGAATCATAGTTCGCAATATGGTTTTCTTCTTATAACAATATGCTGCTCAACCTCAGTGCTGAATATGTTTTTTATTGTAATCTTTCTATGCTACAGAAAAACACCGGTAGTTTTATCAGGAAATTTTGCATTTTCGATGATACAAATGATATCTCATACACTTTATAATGTATGCATTACTGTATCGTTTTTAATAAAACCAAATGAATGGATGTGCCAAAACAAAAATTTTATTTTGGCCTTTTTTGCCTCAATGGTTGATGGAATAGTCATCATAAAGACTAGAAGGTTGCTAAAGATTTTCAAATCAAAACGAAGAATTAGTGCTAGGAAGAAATTTCTGTATCAAGTTCAAAACTATTTGATTGCTTGTTCGTTCGTTGTGGGACAAATCGTTTTCGGAATTGTTTTGAATGCACTTATCAACATTGGAGTATCATTCACATTAGAAAAAACAAGAATGGAAAGAATCATTACATGCTTGAACGATAAGAATATATTTTATCAAATTATTTGCACAGTCATTGTATCTATTCCATGTGTTGTTTACGGAATAAGAGCTCGAAATCTTCCAGATTGTTACAAAGAAACGCAAACCATAGTTTTTGCAATATTTACATCGACTCTTGCATATATAGTACTACCTGTTCTATACTTTAGTGAAGATGATGTTGTGAAAAGATCATTCATCTTGTGTATTTGCTTAATAGTTGCAAATGAAGTATTTCTTGTGACAATGTTTGCATATAAAACTTGGATTTTGATTGCTGATAAAAGTCAAAATACAAAGGAAAGATTTCAAAAAGAATTGTTTGATTTTAATAGTGGAAGTAATAACTCATAAATATTTCCGTTTGAAGCCTCAGTAAATCCTGCATCCGAAAATTTTTTTCTTTACATCATATATAGAACTGATAATACTTCATTCGTATAATCAAAATACATCCAAGGAAAGAGAGCAATAGGAAAGGAGTAATCTTCATCAAAGAATCGTTATCCAAATTTATTTTCTTAATTAAAGACTTCATTTCTGTTAAGACTGTCATTTATTGAACTTTAAATATTTAAATATTTTAGATTAATTTTATTGCATAATGATCATATTCTTTGAATCGAGCTTTTAGCTGGCTCAAATTAAGTGCTCAATATTTGCAGGTATTGACCAAAACGAAACGTTAAACAGTATTTGTCTTCATTTTCTAAAGATTTTTATTTTCATAAATTGTTGTGTTTCTAAAGATGCAATAATCATAAACAAACAAATAAACGGAATTCTCTGAATATTGAGTTTATACTATTTTAGTTTGTACGATTTTAGTTTGTATCGAGTCTAACCAAAAATATTTTGATAAACATTTACAGATAAATAATTCGTTATCTTTGGCAAAAATCTTTTGGGTATTATAATATAGCTTGCAAATGTATTGAGAATATTGAACGTATGAAAAATATATATTTAAAATGTATTAAATATATTACTTTAATGTCAGAAGCTTTTGCTGGAAGAAAGTTTCGCGGATTGACAAAACTGCGAAATTTTTGCATTTCGCGGGAAAAAACTTTCACGATTGAGCCATTTACATATGTTATGAGACAAACATCTAGGCAATAAACAAATTATCAAAAATGCTTACATAAACACAATTCTGAAACAAATTTGCCTGAGCATTTATTTTGATGAGTAAGCACATTCTTTGATGACTCAACTCTTTGGAATTTTGTTTACTTTAACATTTTGGATTGTTTCCAAATTAGTTACTATAAATATTTTCAATTGACATCAATCAACATTCTCCACATTCTATTTTTTAATTGGGATTGCAAAATTTGCTACCAAAAATATTTTATTAACGTCAATAAAAATTCTCAACATTCCTTTTCTAATTGAGATTGCAAAATCTGTTACCAAAAGTATTCCATTGACGTCAATCAAAATTACTAAAATTCCTTTCTCCCAAAACATGCCAACATTCCACATTTTTATGACCAAAAATAGAACCTTTGACGTCAAACAGAGGAATTTTAAAGTAAGGAAACTAATCTCAAAAACATATAAAAAGACCTTCGATTTCAGTAAAAATCAGGAGACGCACAACGAACATTCAGTACCTTAAGGGAAGAAATTTTGGAGGGAAGAAATTTTGTCGGATTTGGCAGATCGAGCAAAAATCTGCCAAAATTAAATCCCGCTAAAATTTATTTTTTTGACACTCGCCAATACCAATTCGCGTCAATCTTTTTTATTTATGTTTTTTTTTTTGGTCATTATAATGCTTATATTAAAGAAAGTAGCTCATTAAAATTCTTTGGATTTTCATTTTTAAACCAATTTCATCTTATGAAAAAATAGTCTCTTGGGGCATTCGCCAAACCTAATTCTCGCCAAATATGAACTTTTTTGCGATTCGCCAAAATAAATTCCGCCAATTTGCGCAAAATTTGGCAGATTGGCTCATCCGCCAAAATTTGTTCCCTCAAGACATATAAAAGAAATGTGTTCACTTCGCGATGAAAACATTTCTCATAACAATATAATAAATCTAGCGAGAGAAAGATATTTTTAATGAGCCAAACTTCGAGCCGAGAAAATACCGATGCTGAAGCACCGCTTAATGAAAGGCGGACAATTCAACCTCGTAGAACAGTAAGGAACGAAACTCTTAAGTCAGCATTGAAGAATTATGTTGTACCAATCGTTGTTGAAAGGTTTCATGTGACAGTCCTTAGAGCTTTATGGGATGTAAATGCTATAATGCTTTAATGCTATTGTTTCTTTAATGATAGCTTTAATGCTATTGTTCTGCAATTCGATGAAGTTGCACTATTCTTTTCGTGTTTAACATGTATGCCATCGGCTAAAATTAGACATGACCTTTTTTCAAAGAAGAAAAAGGTGACAGCAGATCGAGCTATATCGGGTAGTGACTCAGATAATGAATATGACTCATACCCTAACGATAATACTGTTATTCCAGGTAAGAGTGAAGATTTTTATAGGACAAGCTGGCTTAAAAACCTGCTCATAATTGAACATTCAATTTCCTTTTTATTGTAGGTGTTTCACTTTGGATTGCCGCAGACGCTACAGCACATGGGCTGTTAAAGTTTGAACAAGAACTTCAAAAAAAAAACTCTTATCAAACGACATGAACATATCTTCATGTAAAAAGGTTCAAGTGCGTGGTAAGTCATTTTGTATCAATAGAAATAGTTGGGTAATTCTTGCTCATAAAGTTTACACACAGTTTTTTTTTTCTCCTTCATCTAAGGTTGAGGAAAATACTCTACTGTTGATACGTATGCCCAGTACCTCTTTCAAGTTTTGAAAGATCACAACCATCGGGAAGCAGTTGTACTTGCTCCAGAGTCCTTTTACCATGCTATTAAAAATTCGGCCTTACAAGATGGCGTCCTGTTACCAGAATACATTTCCCAGGTACCAGAGAGCCATTAGTCAACCTTGTGTTCCACAAAATCACAGGAAATATAAAACGTAGAATTACCAAATCTATTGCTGACATCAAATTTACCAACCTCGTTGTAAAAGTAATTGGAGATGAAGAAGAGGACAAACCTTGTAAGTGTATAATTCCTTCCAAAATATGATTGCTAGCTTTCTTTTTTTTCTTGCCACATAACTTGAACAAATTTTACATATTAGCATTACAGTCAACTATGAGTACATCACTACCGACTACTCCCATATGCAAAGCTGTTGATGTTACTAAGCGTTTTATGGTTAAGAAGAAGTATGCTCTTTGTGGTGGTTCTATTTATAAAAAAGCTCCAGAGGCAACTCACACCTACGTCTATTGCTCAGAAGTTAAAAACTTCCTTCTTATGTCGTTGTCAAATCCAGAAATAGCAAACGTTTTGACAACACACGCTCTCCTAATGTCAAACCTATTATCGAAACCATCTTGCGGCTTAATAAAACCTTCGAAAATTGACTAAAACTACATTGAGGTGCTGCCTGGTGGGACACTTTTTGACATTGCGGGCAACATTGCGTTGACATTCCTGAAAACATCACACCAAGAGCGTTTGTAAAATATACTTACCGTAAAGACGTTGTTCCATACCCTGTTCCTTTTATTGCTGGTAAGCAATTTTTATCATATTAAAGTGCACACTTTTTAATAAGTATAATTTATTGTGTTCACTGGTTTTCCTAGGAGTTACGAACAGCTTTCCATAGAGTAGAGACCAAAAGAATTTTTTACAAAAGTATTATCAGTTACTGCTTCACTCGAAATTTCCAATGAAGGAGCCAAAACCTTTATTAGAGGGACCCGCTGACAGTGGAAAAACAAGCTAGGTCGCAGCATTTCAAGGTAATGCTAAAAATCACTTTGTTATTGCCTGATGTAACCCATTATAGTATGTTGTTAATTATCATGTTTATCAGCCGGGGGAAATGTTTCCAAATGTTTACTTTTTCATTTGAAAGTTCTTATTACATGCTGTAACCTAATATAACATGTTGTTACTACTTATTACATTTATAAGAGAAAAAAGTTAAAAATTCTTTTCTTTTTTCATTTTCAATTTCTTATTATATGTTGTAACCCATTTTAACATGTTGTAACCTGTTATTACAGTCCATAGGGAAATTATTATGGAACTTTAGTTTTTTTACATTAAATGTAATAAGAAGTAACAACATGTTATAATAGGTAACATTGTGTAACAAGAAACTGAAGATGAAGAATAATGAAAATCCATAAACTTTTTCTTTTATGAAATGTAATAAGCAGTTATAACGTAACATAATCAGTTACACCATGTAATAAGAAATTGAAGATGAAAAACAAAATTAAGACTCATAAACGTTTCCCCTTATGAAATGTAATAAGCAGTTATAACGTAACATAATCAGTTACAACATGTAATAAGAAATTGAACATGAAAAAGAAAAAATATGAAGATTCGTGAACTTTTTCCCTGGTGAAATGTAATAAGCAGTTATTTATTACGTAACTTATCGCTAGTTTCGAAAACTCACGCAATCTGATTGGTTGAAAAAACGATGCAATTTCTTATACTTTTAAAACAGTGCAATATCGACGAAAAACGATGCAAATATCGAGAAACCATTACAACGTCAAAAATTTACTCTTTCGAATGCATTGAAAACAGAGAATTTTTGAAGTTTTATCAAAGAAATCGAACTTTCTGTGATGTTTTGAAGCTAGCGATAAATCAGTTATAGCATTATTTTCTCGTGCAATATGGCAAATATTTTTCTCGTTAAAGAGTGAAAATAAAAGAACTCGAAAAATATTTGCCATACTGCACTCAAAACCCTGCGATAACTAATACATAATCAGTGATACTGTGTAATAAGAAATTGAATATGAAAAAGAAAAAATATGAAGATTCATGAATTTTTCCCCTTATGAAAGGTAATAACAAGTTATAACGTAACATTAAACAGATATTCGACGAGGTAAAATGGGATATCCGAAATTATTCAGTCGAATATCAGCAAAGACACCCCTGTCTCAGTGGCCCGGTGAGGTGCCCAAAACTCACCGGGCTGGCAACTTTTTAAGAAAGTTGACCGGGCTGTCGAAAACTGGGAAAACTTCCACTGGGCCCATACTTTAGAATAGCCCGGCCGGGTAAAATTGGGAATTTTTTTCAGCAGGCGCAGGTAATTTTTAGGCTAATTTTGGCCGGGCTGCCTGAAATTTCAAATTTTTGACCGGACCGGGTATTTTTTCAAAAAAAATTACCGGGCTGCCAAAATTGGGCCCAAATATACACAGGGCCAGACACCATCCAGGGCCTTACCGGGCCACTGAATCAGGGGTGTGCAAAGCGAGACTGAATAATTTCGATATCCCATTTTGCCGAGTTGAATATATGTTTTATCATTCATCATAAATATATTTACTCGTCCACAACTACTTTCCTCATGACTTTTGTATTGATTTCAACCTTATGTACACTTGGAAAACTTACAGATATACAATGTTTGATAGTTTTTGTTTACATTATGAGACGTTCGAAAAATCGACGTCGTTGCATTGTAAACCTTCTGACGAACAATTTTAGATATTCGTATCGGATATCTAAAATTATTCGTTCAGAGAATTATATGGGAGATGTATGATAAAATCAGTTATACTGTGTAATAACAACTTCGAAAAGAAAAAAAAAAGAAAAATTCATTAACTTTAAGGGAAATTTACATATTCTCTAAGGTTTCTTTTCTGAAAAAAGACAGTGGCCAATAACTATTAATAACTTCTTAACGGAGCGTTCACGTAATAATATCTTTTAAATATTGCAGGAATAATACCTAGCAAGCATATTGCATCTGTGACCCGAGAAGGGAAGTTCTCTGCGCACATGATCAATAACGAAACACAACTGGTCTTTATTGATGAATGGACGGCTGGTTTGCTGTCGTGTGAAGATGCTAAGCGTATACTTCAAGGTAAAGATTTAATAGCATATACATATACATTATTTCAAATGGTTTTCAATTACTCCATATACATTTTTGTTTATGCACAGGAGGCTCCATTCACCTTCCACAGAAGCATAGTGAAGCCAGCAAAGTGAACTACAAGTCAGGATTTTTCATTACCACCAATGTGATGCCTGACTTTGGTCATGAGAGTGATCAGAATGCAATTATGAAACGGCTTGCTGTTTTCAAAACCAGAACACTCCCAAGAAAGGACTCAAGTGTTACAGGTGATATTTCACACTCTTTTTACATGATCTTTTAGCTTGGTTACGTAATCATTGTATGGACGTATGCCACTATTGTGCTGAGGTTTTAAAAACAACGCCACTGTTTCAATCAACATCGCATAGTGCCCTCGAAAAAGCAAAAGATGGAGCAATATCCAATGATTTTGACGGGATTGCAGAAACGTTGTTAGATCCGAACGATTTCCTCGAAGAGCCTTTAGTAGAAGCGGGAGGCTCTACTGAAACTTTCAACATAGAATCAATGGTGCTGTGTCAGACAGATATTGATGCTGCATTCCTTCAAGCTGATGCAGATGACTTTAGCAGATGGGATTTTGATCATCATGATTTTGATAATGTCACGTCACCAAGTGCTGAAGCTTACTTTGATAAGGTTTATCGTTTAGTAGAAGTTTGGGACAAGCTAGATGTTTTTGATGACCAAATAAAAAGGTAAATTTCTTACTCTGAAACTTATTGCATTAACTTTCTCTAGGCTTAATTTTAACTAATGCTTATTAAGGTTTGAAATTCGTTATCGCAACGACTGGAAGGGAAGCGACACTGTGTATGATGCATGGATTATTGTCAACGGGTTAGAGCGAGAGGAGTTCGATGGTGGTCGCTTACGGAAAAGAATTAGAATGTCGGCGATGGACGAAAGCAGGGACAGTGGCATGTGGGACAATAACCAGCCATGCTGCAGCACTTCGAATGTGGATAAGGTTCCAACAATAATAGAGTTCCCACCCAGGCAGGGGAGTAGCAATGAAACAGATAGCAAGGAATGGCAAGCATCTGTTTTGAAATTTAAGGCAAGACCTATTGAAGACGTAGTCGTTGTGAGTGACGATGATTCAGAACCAGAGGATAGCAAAGCGTGGCAAAAATCTTCACGATTTAGACCAGCAAATGAGGTGGAGGGAATAAATGAAATAAGCGATGATGACTGAAGAAAACAATTTTTTTATATTAATGTCAACGATACATTTGGATTATTATTCAATTATTCTGATACATACCATCATCAACACTTATTAATAGCGTAACAGTTTTGCACTTACTAAGATTAATTTATCACAAGCAATCCTAATGATGTGGACAAACTTGAAATAATTTAAATCTTAGATCTTAAGAGAAATAACTTATCAAAAACATGTGCGTTATAATTACACTTTTGTTGATTGAAGCAATTAACAAAACACTATCTTTATGAAAATTTTTAATTAGTTTTAACAACAAAGCGTTTGCTCAACAAGTCGTTAAAAAATAACTGCTGTAAAATTTATCTCACAAACAAAAGAAAACTAATTACAAATGAAAAATATTAATTGTTGTCGAGCGACCGAGCGCGAGAGCTTCAATGGAAATCGGCGTACGCTTGGTATTAATTGCTTTTTTAAAACAAATGGAGCAGTTAACAAAGACAAAAAGAAACCTGTGAGTTGTTACTCCTTCTTCTAATAGACCTATGCTAACCAGACTTGAACCCAATATTGACCGTTTGTTGCTAGGACAACAACCTATGATGTTATGAACAGTCTAATTTTTCCAAAATTGCAATAGCTTTACCTCTGTTATACAAACTAATCAAACTTAGTACACACATGCTAAAAATAGTCTCAGATATTTTGGGCCAAGTTTCTACCGTTGTGGCTATGGTAGCGACGTTTTACGTCATGAAAAGATTAATTTCACCCCTGCTTCCCGAAAATCTCAACAACTTCATCTCTGTTATACCTCTAACGACCAAAAATTCCACACATATACTCTATATTGTCCTAGATGCTTTGGATTCGATGTCGATTTGGATTTGTCGTCATGAAAAGTATTTTAAGAAGTCTCGATAACTCCACCAACAGTATATACGCAATTTTGATCCACTATGCTTCCAGATATTTTGGACTGAATTATGACCGTTTGTTACTGTGGAAACAACTATGAGGTCATAAAAAGCCTAAATTTCAAAAATCTCAACAACTTCACCCATGTTGTATCTTTATTAATAAAGTTTGGTATATAAACTTATTCTTGAGTTCTTGAGTTCTCCTTCGCGCACAAGGAAAGAAGCTCTGGGATCAAGATTAACATATTCTCCATAAAGTCCCAGATATTTTGGACTCAAATTTAACTGTTTGCTTCCACCAACGGCGTATGACGTCATAGGAAGTCTACTAAAATCGTTATGAGACCGCACATCGATATCCTGGGGCTGCGTTAGCAGGCCAATACGACGCTTTAGCGTCGTGCGACGCTGCTCTGCAGCTAGTCATCACTATTATTTATAATGTAACGTCAGATTTTTTCACTTACTAAGATAAATTTTACGCTATAAAACTTCCAAGGCAAAGCTCATTTTACGTCACTAAACATCAATGGCCAAACTAGCAAAGAAAACTTTTATCATTAATCATTGTTTTGATTATTAATCATTTTCATTGGATTAAAAAAATCTAAACAAACACTTTTTATAATTACTTAACAAATTAATTAAAAGTTAGTGACTTTA
>JANSTP010296142.1:0-17737 GCA_025330745.1 Cladonema radiatum | reverse complement strand
TGGGACAAGTACTATTTCTGTTGTCTGTCAAAAAAATCATTTGACCCCCTTGGCTTCCTCCATTAGGGAGATTATTGGTTTTATGAAATGAAAAAAAGAAAGCCTATTTGAAAACTTATTTATACAAAACATAGTTGTAATGTAATCTACAGAATTTATTTACAAAATCTAATCATGAGTTTTCAATTCACCACCAAACTAAATATGAAATCTGTTTTCTTTTAGTGGGAAAAATATTAGCTGGTGATCTTGCTAGAAAAGATTCAAACGCGTCAGAAATGAATGGTACGTTATTTATTGACAATTTTTTTAACCACTGATAAAAAAGAAAGAAAGTCCGGTTCTTTTGAAAGCATACTCATTTTTTTAACTTTCTTATTCACATTTAGTCTTCTTTTCACTTCTATTCACAGTTTATATAATAAAACTTGTATGACTAATTTTTGAAATACCGAATATTAGCTGCATATATAAATTTGAATAAATCTTTATAATAGTTGTCAAGGAAATTGCATGCAGAATTTGTGAGTGGAAATTGTTTGGAAGAATTCTTAATTTGAAAGAAGCTGAAATTAGAGAAATCAAAGAAAGTAATCAACTGATTCAACACAGAAATCTTGAAATTATGAAGACATTTTCAAAGCCATTAAAGCCAAGTACATCCTGGGATTTTTGGCGAGAATATTTGAACCAGTTTGATGATGGGAAAGCAGTAATTAGTGAAATGGAAATGACATTTTTTGATTTATTGAATCAAGAATCAAGTACTGAGGGTATGAATCAAACTAAATTATCAACATTTCGTTCTGATTTTTTCCCCAGATTTAGAAAGCCTTGATGTTAAATATTTTAATTTTGATGTGTTTTAGTAAGTTAAAATGAGATTCTCTTATTAAGTTTACTTTCATGCAATATTGTTGTTCTGCTAAAGATTTTTCCCATGATTTGTGAATGAAAAGTTTATGTAAAAATTCATTCTTCCTATAGGGGTATATTCATTCTAAATTGTTAACCCTTTCGCTACGAAGCTTTTTTTTCACTAAAATACGAAGCGCAAAAATTGAAATTCCTATTATTGTCAGATAAAGATTGATTTCTCGGCTTATACCAATCAGATTTGCATGAAATTGGGCTCCTTTTTTTCCTATAAAACGGTGATTGGAAAAATGCAAATACAACTAAAAAATACATAGTGGCCACTGTCTTTTGACTTGAAAACCAGTGAAAAATTTGTAAAAGCTTGAGAAAAATAGAAAAATGACTTTGAGATTGCATAAATTCATGCGAACAAAAAATTATGCAACTATTTTTTTAAGAAATGTTCTTCAATATATCCTAAAACTAATTTAAATATTTGTCTTAAAAGAATAAAACAATTTTGCTCTTTAAACCTTATTTAAAAATCCATCCAAAAATAAAAAAATCGATATTTCTGATTTTTTTATTTTCAAATTGTGTGATAACTTTGCTTCTGATCAATATTTTTACATGCATTTTTTTTTTCTTGAAAGATAATTTGTTTGGTTTTTTATAACAATTTTGATGTAAAACACAGAACACATACGTGCCTCAGAAAATGAAAGTATTCACAAAACCTGCGTGGCAGGTCCGTAGTGTATTTTGACGGTACCTTAGGACCTGCCTGGAAGGTCCCACGTAGCGAAAGGGTTAAAAAGGCCTTTTTTGTATTTACTCACATTTGGGAAAGATTTTCTGTAGTTTCTTCTCATTTTGAAAAGATTAAATGAAGCAAGAAGTCAGCCTGGTGAATTAAGGTCGGCAATCGGCAATGCCGACCTGACTGCCGACCTGATATAAGCACTGCCGAGCTTGTTTTCTAGTATTTTGCCGACCTATAAAAGTTCTAATTCACCAGCCTGAGAAGTGAAGCAATAAGAATTTTCAGGTACTGTGAAATCAAGGATAGGCTTGGTAGCATAATTCCCTTGCATGTCAAAATCAATCAAATATAGAGATTTTACTTCTACTTAAACCCAGCAGAAAATAAGATAAAGTGTTTTGCTGGAGTAATAATTACACTCAAGTAGGATATGTCGGAAAAATCAGAAATAGTATTTCATATTGAATTACTTTTTTCTTTTCTTTTTTAATTTTTTCAATCTTTTTAGCTCATGGGTTTAGCAAAGACAATCTTACATATATTGGGCACCCTTTTCACTGGAAAGATCCCAACACTCTTGATCAAAACCAACAAAGCAAGCGAATTGCAGTTCCAGTTGGGTCTACAGAATATCAGTTTGTTGATTATCAAGGACTAGCACAATGGGCACAGACACAAAAGCGATATGTAGATACTTATGATATGTTGAAAGATTTGAAACTAATCAATTTTGTTGAATCAATTGATGGTTCCTTTCTGATATTAAACACCCTAAATAAACATCTTGAAACAGTAGATGACTGTGGATTTGCTGCTAAAGGATACCATTTTATTAGGCATGTTTCTTTGTTTAAGAGTGGTTTATTTGCTCAAAACATTTTTGATGAACATTATTTCTGTATACTTCCAGTTGATAATATAGTGCTATATATCACTAAAGAAACGTCAGGATTCACTCATGCTTTACAACAATCAAAACAAAACATTGAAGCAGCAAATTTATTACATAAAGAGTTACGAGCATGCAAGTTGGCTCAAATCAACGTTATTACTTATACTGAAAGTCGATCCACAGAATATTGTAAAACTTGTTTTGAAAATGAGTTTTATGTTAATGAGAGTATTTTTGCAAGCTATGACAAGTTTTTAGTGTGGTACAATGGAATCAAAAAGAAAATCCAGAAAAATGTAACTAAAATTGAAGACAATATTGTTGAAAATATGAAAAGAGATATGATAACATATGAAGCTTTAGAAAGTTGTGTGTTACCTTCATTTTCAAGCTGTTCAGACGATCAAATGGATGAGCTTAAAAAACTTGTTCTTTTGACTCCAACTCAATATCAAGTATTGCATTCAAACGAAAAACATATTTTGTTAAGAGGATCTTATGGTTCCGGTAAGAGTTTGGTGTTATTGAAAAGACTGGAAAACATTATTGATAAAATTGATGAAAGAGATATAGTTTATTTGCTTTGTAATGATCCTTGTTCACAATACTATTTACTTTTAGAACAATATAAAAGGAAATTTAAATTTGTAAATTTAATTGTTAAAAGCAGTGACAGTCTTTTGCAACTAGAACGCAAAGGCATTCCCAAGCTGTCTGCTGTGTTAAATCACATTCTCAGTTTTTGGAAAGAAAACACAGTTCATGTTTTCATAGATGAGTTTGACGGATCATATATAACCCAGCATGAAATATCATTATTAGAAGTTTTATTACAACGTTTCAAAAGTTCTTATATTGTGATAAGTGTACAATCAATGGAGCAGAACATTTTGCAGAACAAAAGCACAGATGAAGTGGATATTGGTTATCAGTATGAATTATTGAAAGGCAAAACGGGTTTTTCGTGTTTTGATCTTGAATATTCTTTAAGATATTCTCTCGAAATTTCTAAATTCATAAAATCCACGCTAGAAATATTTGAATCTAGGACCGTGTGTGTTGATCATGTCGGAAATTATGAATGCTATGATAAAATAGTAGATAGAGAATTTGGCTGGGAGTCAGAATCACATGGCAAAAAGAAAATCAAATTAAAATATGAATTCAATGACACTGATGCTATTGGGCACAATGTCAGCGTTTCTGCTGTAAGAATATATTGTTTTCATTCAAGTAAAAACAATTATTCGGTTAGAGTTTTTGCATTATGTTTATCTTTCATTCTTGAAGATGTATCAGAGACAAACAAATATGTTATATGTCATTTTGAAGATGATCATAATGATGCTGCTTATTTATACTTACATTATTTTTTCAAACAGAAATGGACACAGAATGTAGAAGATTTCATTAAACCTGATTCAGCTTATCAAATATTATTAACTAGGTATTCAAGTGTTCGTGGATATGAGTTTTCCAATTTTGTTGTTTTATTTCCCTTGGGAAAAAAGTATTTAAAATATCGTACCATTGAATGTTTGTCTAGAGCTACTGCCAATCTTCATGTAATCATTACTTATCCAGACACTGGAAAATGGAGTTTTTTTAAGTATTTTTCAAGAAATGAAAGAACTGATTTACTAGAAATGGAAATCATTCAGAAATGGAAGGAAACCAGTTGTGTTGATTTTTTTGACTGTAAACACGATGCGAAGAATGATGTGCTGGAGATGTGGGAAGGTAAATATGTATTGAAGACAGTTAGAAATGTGGCGAAGGTTTTACACGATTCATATTTTTCGTAAGTTAACATGGTCTTCTTAGTTCTATTCTATTAAAAAGTGTCTTTAAAAAAGATGAAAAAAATTGTAATTAATATTGCTCAATGTCAATTTATATCAACCAATGCTCAAAAAGTACTAAAATTTCAGTTATTTTAAGGTCTTTGTTAAAGGTCTTTGTTAAATATCTTTGTTTAAGTTATTTGTGAATGAGGTTAATATTCTTGTTGAGATAAAGTAGGATAGAATTTACTTTTCATTCTGTTAGAAATAACTTTTCTTTTGGAAAATCCAGGAAAAAGGTATGCATAGGTTGTTGGAACATTTCTTATTAAGAAATAAAAAAAAAGAAAAAAGTTGTATTGGGAATTATTGTTCAGAAGCACCCTAGCTGGGCATCAAACCAAGATTTTCTAAAAAATATGTCTGTAACCATTAGATGACTAGTGAAAAACTTTGAAAGAAGGAAAGTTGACTTGGAAAACAGCAAAGAACATTGTGCAACTCTGTAGTTCTAGGTGATCAAGAAAATTTCTTAACAGAGTTGGTTTTTAAGAATTTGATTCTAGATAATATTATAGTCTTCACTTAAAAAGCTCAAAAAGGTGAAGAAAAACAAGCTGATTTTGATTGCCATATTCCCCATAGGGTGTCAATTTAGGGTCTTTTGTGTTTCTGAATGTTTAAATGAATGTTAGGTTGTTTCACTATGAGAACCAAACATAGGATTAATTTACTACTGTAATTAACAATATAAAACATTTTCATAGGAACATTGGCTGTTAAACTAGAATCATGTCCTATGACCAAGTCGTAAAGGAAAACTATATAGGTGTCTTACCCAATGAAAATTTAAAAATTGAAAACTTTTATCTTGGGGAAAAATGATGTAGAACATAATGGCTTTTACAATCAAAAAGTATATATTTTTATTGACAAAATAATAAAGTAAAAAGGTGATTAGAAGTTATTTAAGACAAGGGTTGTGTAACTTTCTTAAAAAAGCAGTTTTTGAATTACATGGTACAATTTCACAAAATGCTAAATGTTTGCTTTCTTGCTAGCCAGTTTTTTGAAAAAAAAAAAAAAAAAAAAACTAAGAAAAAAGATTCAAAAATCTACTTTCAATGTAGTTTTACATTATTTGTGCTAGTTTAATGTAATCTTTGTACTTCAATCTCAGAACATGCATCAATCGATATTTTTGGAGAATTTTTGAGAATCACCCAAAATGGAATGTGAAAAAGAATGTTTGTTTGTAAGTATTTGATCTAATGGAAGAATAAAATTTATGATAACAAACATATGGCAGTCGCTGTAAAATATTTTACAAGCATTTTTTTTTCATGGATGAAATTTCTCTTTGTAAACAGAGTTTTCAAGAAATAAATAATGCAGATAAGTAAGAAACATTGAAAACATAAGTTGTGATAACCTTGTCGTTTGGAGATTTCAAGCTAGGTACGCAGTAGCAAGAAATATGTGTTATAAAAGTTGTGATAGCAGGATAATCTTAACCTTGCCGTTTTGAGTTTTCAAGTCAAATAGGAAGCAGAGAAACAAGAAATACACGTTATAAAAGTTGTGATAACCTAGCCGTTTCGAGTTTTCAAGTCAAATATGAAGCTAGAGAAACAAGAAATAAACATTATAAAAGTTGTGATAACCTTGCCGTTTCAAGTTTTCAAGATAAATACAAAACAGAGAACAAGAAATAAGCGTTATAAAAGTTGTGATAACCTAGCCGTTTCGAGTTTGAAGATAAATACGAAGCAGAGAACAAGAATTAAATATTACAAAAGTTTTCATAACCTTGTCTTTTCGAGTTTGCAAGATATATACAAAGCAGAGAAACGAATAATAAGCTAGTGTGATTCGTACTTGACTGTTAGAGAATATAAACGATGAACGAGGTAAGGAAATAAAAATATAATAACTAATATAAAGTTTTCAACCGATAAAAACAGAGTAGATAAGTTGTGAAAACTCTTGTCAAATAAACCTTCTCAAATGAAAGCTTTTGTAACTTTTTTTACAAGGATATATATTTATCAAAAGAAGAAAAAAACAAATAAGTTAAAGTTCATCTTTTTTGTATATGTAGGTTCTTTACAAAGAAGATTATAAAAATATTTTGTTTGACATGCAAATGTTTATCAACAGAAAAATAGTCAGAATAGATTGAAAAGATTTTATTAAAAGATAAGAAAAATGAAAAAGTAATTTCTTTACAATATGACAGTTGCAAGAATTATTGTAACCTACGCCGGTTATTATACCCATTGAGAAAGCATTTGTGACGGTCATTGCTCTAAACGTGGTGGACATTGACCAATGTCCAGCACTTATTTCAAGCCCTGTAAATTGTTTGTTAATAAAGTTTTCAAAAAATCTTTTCAAAAAAACAGTGGCTTATAGGGTAATATTAAAGAAATATTAAAGTAATATTAAAGTGATGCTGTTAGCCTACAGTAGAATAGATCGAACTCTATGTGATAATGTTTGACAGTTGATTAATTAATTATTGAATATAATAAGTAAAATGGAACCAAATCTGCTGTGATAGCACTTCCATGAATACCATAGCAAATATCTAGAACCAATAGTATTTTAACGACTAGAATATTTTACAGAGGTGTTTTAATAAAGACAACCTGTCTCAAAAAATCACTTTTAATGTTATCCAGAGCAACTGTTTTATATTTTTGAATTTGGTAGTTACATGAATGGAAGAAGAATTCATATTAAAAAATATTTGAATTCTTACCATCTTATTTCTGGACTATAACAAGCTGTTCCCATACTGGATTAAATAATGTCATTCATTCTCCTAATATTTGCATTTCTTTCTATGTACACTGCTCTTTCAATTTTTCATCCATGTCTTTTTATTTCCTCATATTTTAATTTTTCGTCATGCTGTATTTTACCAATGCTGTTTAAAAACATTGTAAAATAAATATTTATCAATATTATTCATAAATAACTAAGCAGATAATAAAAACAGGGGAGCATTACTTGAATAACAAAAGAAATTGTAAAGAATAACAAAGAATGTTTAAGAATCTTTTTCATATTATAAAACTTCACCATTTTTATTACAGTATTGATTCTGTCAAAAACTTTTTGAAAAACATAATGAGATCCAAACAAACATTTGAATAACTAATTCCTTTGTAACCCATTAGTTCAAAGCCCAAACCAAAAAGAACAGCTCATCATGTGCAGGATAAAGCTTACTGATCAGCATGAGCCTCTAACATAAAGTGTTTCAAAAAGTCATGTTAGAATAAACAGCACTCGGTATATGAACAAAACTTACATCTCAAGCATATTTTGCACAAAATGAATATATACCTAGGATAAATATTTACAGTATAAAAGGTTTAAAAACTAGAAGAACTCAAATGTTGATTATATGTTGCATGCATTTAGCTAATAAAGAGAAGATGGACTAAACTGTTATTTTTTCATTTGTTCGAGCAAAATAAATGATCAAATTTTTTATTAAGAAAACTATTTTTTCCAACAAAAAAAAGCACTTGAAAAAAAAAACAAAAACTGTTGTGATTTCAAACAAACCAAGTAAGAAAAATCAGCATTTTTTAATGTATGTTAAAATATCACAGCAATTTGCTTTAAAGGATTGTGACCAGAATGTAAATGTTAAAAATGCCTGACAGCAGATCTATAATTAAAAGATATAAAAAATGTTAAATTACAATAAAATAAAAGTTATCAACTTAACATATACGGAAATTCTGAAATGAAATAAAACTTTTCAAAGAAAGAACTTGATCAAGACTGTAGTATAAGTTGATATAAAAGATGAAATTCTGAAGTCTCTCTGTGTAAGATTAGCAGTGCCAATGAAATAAATAATGCTTACTTGCTGATAAATAACTCAATTAAAAGTGCTGAAGTTCATAATGTAAATTAATTCAGTTCTCGCACAAAATTAGCATTGGAAAACAGGTATTGATATTGATATGGCTTTTAATTTGCATCTGAAATAGCATTAACAATAAAATTACACACCTAATGATTTCTGAAAAGCCTTCAAGCAACCATTGTGAAGTTGTGGTGATTTTTATGCTTAAACAAAACCTAAAATGTACTTTATTATTTTAAGTATTAAAATTAAACCCATGGTAAAATGCCAGTGTTTGATACAAACAAAATATATGTAAAAAACTATGTTTGGGGTGCTTTATAAAACACACTCATGGAAGCAAAAGCTCTACAATAATGGAAAATGTACAGTCATTTTTTCAAAATTACACCACCATTAAAATTAATTCAGTGTTGAAAGCTTCCAAAGTCGCTATCAATAAAAAATATCGAAAGTTGGCATTAGATAAGAGGTCAGAAAAAGACACTTGAAAAGCAAGCAAAATTTATTTGAGTTTCTAACCACACCTGTGATAAAAAAAATCCTAACAATTATCTCAATTCATATGCTAATAAGGTCTTGAAAGTGATCTTAAAACAAGTAATAAGCAATTCAGTTTCTAAAGCCACTTGAAAGTCTCTTATTTCTACAAATTCAGCTTAAATGTTAATTGAAGTTTGATGAAAATGGTAAATGATTGCAGACCAAAAGATTATTTTCCAATTGCTTCATTCAATACATATAATTTCTTTAAGGAAAAACAAATTATGGCTTACTTCCTTCATGACATGCAATTACATTTAGTCAACATTTTTTAACACACTGAGTTTTTAAATATACAGTATACAGAGACAGAGGATATTCTGTAAAAGCGTTACTGGTTTCCCTACTATAGTAATATTGTTAGAAACAAGTTTTAGCTTCATATAGACGCTGAGAATGAAACTTCTACTTTTCAAGGTACAGTTTTTCCTTTTAGTTATTTAATGTTTACTGAGTTTTTTCATTGTTCAGAATATTTTTCTCCAGATTTCCCTTTTTATAGCTGTCTCATATTTTGGTCTTCTTGTTTTTGAAATACATGTTTGCTAATGCTTCCACCTTCCCGTAGCTGAAAATAATGCTACAAGCACTTGTTTGTTATGCTTTGAGTTGCTGAAAGATGATTGATATTTTCTGTAATACTAAGTAAAAAAATAACCAAATATCTTTGAACCTCACCTCATAGCCTTCATACATTCATTCATTCATACTTGATTATTTCTGTCCTTGCTGGCCTCCACTCAAATAATTCTACGGTGTATATTTTTATATACCAAAGTATTTCTTTGAACAATCCCTTACAGTCAGCCCAAACCTTCACCTTATTTGCCGATTTTAATTTGTTGAATATTGAAAAATTTACTATGAGCATTTGATTGTGATGCTTCTGGTAGTATTGACTGCATTTTCAGCATGCCTCCTCCATTTATGAAAAAATGTTTCTCTGAACTGTCCCTTATAGCCAACCCAATCCTTCACCTTTTTGCTGAATTATATTGAAAATAACATATTGAAAGAAAGAGGATATATACTAATACCTTTTGGGTGTCAAATTTAACCAAGATTGACTCTGTGAGGACCTAATGTTAAATCTTTGCAGAATTTGTTCTTTAGTGGGTACAGTGGCAGTTCCTTTACTTATATAAATCATCGCAATAACATTGAGACGCTCATTTTTCATTGTAGCTTGTGTATACCTTTTTAAGTTTTTTAATGCCGAAAAAGATCATTCGCAAGTACATGATGTAACTGGTACTGTTCGTAATATTCTAAGAGCTCTATTAATAACTTGAAAGAGTTTTTCAATTTTTTTTTCTTGTCAAAGTTTTTAAAATCAGGGATACCATGAAGAAGATCCTTTCTACTACAGTAATGTTCCCAAAGTTCCATTTCTTTTTCCTTTGCTGAATCAGAAAACTCTGAAAAATCTTCTTTATAAAAATTTTAAAACGCTTTAAATTTTTTTCTCCATGAATTTTTCTTACCTTTAGAAGGTTGTTGTAACATTAATAAGTATGGCATAACATATAAGCCATTTAAAACTATTTCAGATTCTTTACTGAACCTTGACTTTAATTGATTGAGGACCTGGTCAACAACTGGTAAGGTAGCTGACCTCCAAAAATAATCTGAAGTGCTACTAGAGGGGGTGTTATTCCTCTGAACCTGTCCAGAGCAAGTTCTAGGTTTCATTGGAACAACATCAATTTTCGCTGCTAGCTCAGATGCATCATTAAACCAGATATTGTGTTTTTCATTGTCTGGATCTACTCTGATTGCCTTGAGCTGACTAACTTCATGAATTCTATTCCTTTGAGCATGTCCATTGCTTTAGTCTGCATTAATTGAGTGGTTTGCTTTGTAAAGCCTATAATTTCTTTCAAGATAACCAAAATAAAAATGAATTCAAAATCCATTATTTTTGTAAGCAACCGAGATGCTTTGGTTCGCGTATTTATGTTTATGTCTTTTGAGCCAGACATAAATTGAAGTGTGGCAAATATAGGTTCAAAGTTTTCATAAACCTTTCTAATGCAGCTATTCTTTTCAGCCATCTGGTTTGGCAAACATTTATTAACTTTTTGTGTAATGAATAGGGAATTCCTTTTACATTTCTTCAAACTTTCTTTGGCTTATTGGAGAATTATTGAAAAATTCACTTGTTTCTTGAATGCTGTCCATAGCATTTCTAACACTTATTCTGTTGTATGTGGATCTCACTGCAAGATTGAGGTGATGATTAAAGCAGTGTTTATAAACTGCTTTGTCATTCTCATCAAGAATTCTTGCAACAACACCGGTCTTATGACCAGAAATTGTGCTAGCTCCATCATAAACTAGCCCTTAACAGTCTGCTATGTCTAAAGCAAATGAGGTCAAAGCATCTGTAATATTTTCATAAAGACCTTTTGCAGAAATAGCGTCACTGCAATCTACAAATTTCAAAAACTCTTCCTTTATTTCATAATCCTTACCAACAAATCTAATACAAAATTTAGGACATCTGCTGCTTCATCAGCAAGAATAGCAAAATACTTGTTTTAATTTCTGCTATTATTTTCTCTGTTATCAATTCATAGGCACATTGTAAGAAAAGATTTTGAGATGGTGCAGATGTATACTTTGCATGCTTCTCTTTTTTCAAATGTTCTCCCAGATTAGCATTTCCTTGGCGAACTGCGTACTTCAAGATAGCTATAAAGTTTCCTATGCCAGGATTTATGAAACCGAGTTTAGGATCAGTTTGATATTTTCCACTATCTTTTACCTGAAAATGGCAGACCTAGCTGAACACAAATCAAAACAGTATATATTATAGATTAAAAAGCTTTCCTTTTCTTTTCTGTTTCTTGAGTATTGATATTTGTTAGAACCTGTAATTCACAAATGGCCGAATAATAAAGTTCCAGCTTCTTTTCCACTGAAAAGGATGCAAGGTAAACAATATGCACCTTGATTTTTATGAGAAAAACACAACCAGCTATACTGACTCAGCCATTTAAACAAAAATGGTCTCTTTGAACCTTCTGGTTTCTGAAAATTGTACTTTTTTTCTGGTATGAACACATTTTTTATAATTTGTGTTTCTCAAGATAACTAATGCCCTTCTGACAGATATCTCGATATGAATTCACATCAAACTTATTCTTTAAAATGTAATTTGATTTATTATCATTCTCCACTAATCAGTGAATTTTCAGTCTGATCAGATAAATTTTAAATATTGAAAGATTAGTTTGTCACACCATCACTTCCTTCGCTTCATCTTTAATACGCTTACTGAAATTTATTGTTGATTAACTTATGCCTAGATTTGAATGTTTCCAGCAATGGAACAAAATGATAAGACTGAAAAACCTCACTATATGCAGTTGAAATAGTTATTTCACCCTGCCAACAAAATAGAAGAAAATTAGTCTGATCATTTAGAGAGCCATCTCTCGGCAGAACTAACTGATATTTGAGCAGTCTATCCAGATATGCACCACAGTCTGGAAAAACTGACTGAACTTTCTCCTTGATTACAGAAGACAAGCCCATAATGAAATTTTTGGGATCTACTTTCGCGAATCAGCGATTAAATCTATGTCGTCTGAAATGAACTTTCACTTGTGATTGGAAAAATGAATTTAGCGTGGAAAAAACGATTGCAACTTTCGGTTTTTGTGCAATATATTTCTCTATACTTTCCGAATTTTGATATGCATAATAAAACAGTAAAACAGAGATATGCATAATAATAAAACAGAGATTTGTATGCATGACACATAAATTTTTCTTTTATGTTAGAATATTAGTTTTTATAAATATTTTTTTACAAACATCTGCAATTTAACTTTCTCAAGCGACTTCTTAAGCCTCTTTGCATGGTATAAACTCTTGCGAATCCGCATTTTAGTCCTTTTCACTAGGACTTACTTTTGCGAAAATGGCCTAAAAACTCGAAAATGGGAAACTTTTTCAGGATTTACTTTCGCAAATCAGCGATTAAATCTATTTTGCGTGAAATGAACTTTCCGGTGTGATTGGAAAAATGAATTTAGCGGAGAAAAAACATTTGCAATTTTCGGTTTTTGTGCAATATATTTCTCTATATTTTCGGAATTTTGATAAATAAAACTGAGATCTGTATGCATCACATATAAATTTTTCTTTTATGTTAGAACATTAGTTTATATAAATATTTTTTTACAAACATCTGCAATTTAACTTTTGCAAGTGACTTCGTAAGCCATTTTGCATGGTATAAACTTCTGCGAATCTGCATTTTAGTCCTTTTTGCAAGGACTTACTTTCGCCAAAATGGCCTCAAAACGCCAAAACACAAAGTTTTCTCCCCGTAAAGAATATAGTTTAAGTGGGATTTTCCTTCAATATTTTTTTGACCTTGTTGAAAGTTTTTTTATGATAATAAATCTTAGATTTTTTTTGTCGGCACAATTTCGTTCTCATTAATGCAATTCTATGATCCAGGCTACTTTATTGCTAGAAAATCTTGTCCTCTATGTCAATTTTTCTGTATCATGGTCAAGATACAAATACAAATTCAAATAACACAAAAAATACATTTGAGGTTAAACATGAAATCAAAATGTTGTAAAAACATCATATTACAGCAACAACAAAATTAAAATGAAAAAATCTGGTTTTTAGGGAGAAAACTGAATTAAAAAGATATTGTTTTTCTGTTTCATTCCATAAAAAACTGCTTTCTCAATCAACAAAAGTAAAAACAAAATATTAACTCGATATCTAACTCTAAAAAATCCATCAATTCTATGTTCACAACCTTCCAAATGCCTTTTCTTTTAATTTTAGAACCTTGAAATTAAAATGTGCTGTGAAATCATTCCCTTTGGTAGAAAATTTAAAAATAAAATGCCAATAACTGAACAGAAAAATTTAATATGCAAGAAAAGTCTGGAAAAAATCACAGAATTCTATTGTCATAAATGAAGAAAGTCAAGGAAAAGTATTGGTGAAATATGTGGGGCTAAGAAGTGGGAACTGAGAGAAAAAACTTTCCCTAAAAACTACACTAAAAACCAGAAGGTACGTAAAAAAAATAAAACAGATCTCTGGTAGCTGAAGCAGATAGATTATTTCCTGAGCATGAGCAATCAAATTAAACAAGATAAAGCATAAATAAAAGATGCTGGTATGATGGAAGGATAGAAGAAGGGGGTAACAGTAGGGTATATTATTTACTGCAGGTCTAGAGACTGAATTCCCTATTAATAAAACTAGATACTTGATACCATATTCATACTAGTCATAGATTAATGCAACATGAATTTTCTTTTCCTCTTTCTCTGCGTTAAAATCTTTGGGTATAAACCTATCAACAAGTAGATCTCTGCTAAGATTTCCACTTGCCAATAGATTTGTCAAATCAAAATTGGATAACCTTTCAACACTATTCAAAATTCCGACAAGTCTGTTTTCTGTTTGTTTAAGATGACTAACATCATCCTTTCTTATGAACTCTCATACACTTTTCAAACAAAGCACTGTCCATCGCTGCTTATAGTTTGAAACCAGAGATCTGAGAAATGTGCTTTCTGAATTTTAAATCAAAAATAACATCAAAACAGGAGTGTCTTTATACACCCAGAAAAGGCAAGGCTGTCAAAGAAAATGCAGAGTTTATTCGGCAAATTCAAAAAATTGTCAAAACAGGAGAGTTCTTGCCTTTTTTGGATGGGTTGAAAACGATAAATGGCCTTTCTTGGGCACAATACGGTAGTCAGAATCTACCCATGATATTCGCGGAACGACAACATCTTCAGATGTCAGGACGAAAATTTTGCAATGGTAGATATATTGCCTCAGAAACTATTAAAAAATGCAATTTTAGTGATTGCCCTTTTAAAAATTATCGTCCATGAAAAATTTCAAGCTTTCAAAAATTCAAGCTTTTACAAAAAAAAATTTTTTTTATAAAGATGCAATATTTTTAATGGGTGGGTTAATTACCCTTCTTGACACCCTCTAAATACGGCCCTGTGATATGAGGGAGTTGCTTTTTTTTGTTTTTGTTTATTTTTTTATACGTGCCATGCTAAATAAAGGTGGTCAGTTAAGAAAATTTTGGTGCACTACAGAAAACAGATATCATTTTGAAGCATATTGTTCATTAATAAAGCATAGGAAGGCTATAAAAGTATTAGCCAATGAAAAAATTAATCATTCAAAAATAGAAAATTTTATTTGATTATTTTAGTTTTAAAATTTAGCTGTAAAAAGGAAAAAACAACAAAATAAAGTAAAAACATAAAAAAATGTGTAACAATCTTTTCTGTCTGCATAATTTTTGTTGGTTTAATCGATCTTATCACCCATAAGCTTGGATTAAATTGAAACATTTGAATTTAAAATCTTGTCATGAGCAATATCAAAACAGAACCAACATTTAGGATGGCTCAATGGGAATGGCTCAATGGCTCTTTTTCATGGGAAATGCAAAATATTGACAAATAATGCCTGCGAAAGTTTCTTACACTAAAGTAAATAAAAATATAAAAAACTTATATATTGGACGACTTTGGGCTTCGTTTTCTGGACCCAACCCCTGTTTAAATAATCTTACTTCATCTAGGTACTTTATCTAATTGTATTTACTTTTTCGCTAAAATTCAAAAAGAGGAAGTCCTGGGATCTTTTTTTCACAAACAATAGGAAAAAAACTTTCCTGTTGGAGGCATTTCAAAATATTTTGCTTTTTCCAGAAAAAACTTTTGCAAAAAGGCTTAAAATCTGTAAAACTACAAAATTTTCTTCAAGCTAACTGGCATACCACAATCTGTATGAAAGTGAAAAAACTTTTTCATGTTATATGATTTTTATCTAAATTTGATGTGTAATATGTTTGCAGAACAACATACAGAAGAAAGTGGTCTCTCATATCTTATCTTGCTACACAAGGGCTTGCCTAAACAATTGTAAAATATCTCCTAACACCTACACATACAGACTTATGCACTGTAAAATATGTCCCATGCACCAACACTCCAGTCACACTCTCTACACATGGAAAACATTCTGCTATAAGATATAACAATCGATTGTCAGTAATCCCTAACCAAGATGGAAAAGAAAACCTCTCACATGTGACATCTTTTTTATTTCATGTATGCATAACCTTGTCTTAAAATGTAGTCTTTGCATACATTGGACATGATCAGTGGATTGCAGGACCAGCAAAATCTTTTAAGGCACTGCAAAATAGGGCATACCAAAATTTTGTCATTGCTGAATTTGGAAAGCTAGTGATTAGAAAAAATGTTTTTGCAGACCTTCAACTACTAGCTTGGTCTCACTAGACATACATAGTTTGTTGAAGGGTCATTCTTAGAATGGATTATTGTTATCAGATTACTTTCACTGCAAATTGGGGAGTAAATTATAAAATGAAATACCCCCCCCCTAAAAATTGTACCTAAAGTCATGATGTCATCATAATTAAAAATAATAGCCAACAGAAACTTTGGTGCGAAATTTAAGATAATTCTACAGTTTAGCAATCCGAAAGGGAACATAGTATATTCTGTAAGGAAATGAAAAACGACTTGTATTATACTGGCTTCCCCCCAAATATACTGACCTATAACGTCTATAAAATTTTTTGGAAGCCTTGAATTGGTACTGTAATCCGTGTCACTGTGTATGTTGGAGAAAATATGATAGAAGAATCGGCCTAATTGAAGTTTAGTTCTGTGACAGGATTAATCTTTTTTAGGTTTGTTAAAAGGAGTTATAAATCATTGAATGATGTGAAGTTCATCTGGTCTGTAAAATACACACATTTATTACAGCTTTTCTTTATCAGAGTTTGTCATTGATTATACTTTTAGTTGAGTCCCATATAAAACACTGTGGGTTGATGGACAGGACTGAACTAAAAATATATGTAATAGTCTTTGAACATAGATAGAAGGTTTATTGATGGGACTGAACTTTTTTTTTATAAGCAACCCTATTTTTGGCTCTCTAGGAAAGTTGCTTAAAAATTACGCTAAAAGTTATGGGAAAGTTGCTTAAGAGTTGCTTAATTTTTGCGACCACAAAAATTGATGTGAACAAAAGTCCCATTCAAACTTAAAAAAAATTTCTATCACAGCATAAAACGTCTATAAAAAATAAAAAAGCAGTGTTAAGCCTGTTCTCCATTCACTTTTTTTTCGCTCGAATAAGAATTTTGGCTCAGATTTTTTCACCGAGCATGCACAGAGGATAATTTTTAAAAAGTTAGGTGAAGATTGCATCATACTTGAACGAAGATAAAAAGGGTAATATTTGTCTTAGCTTAGGGTAATATTGTTAACCACCTTAGGATGTTACATTTGAATTACATCAAATGTTATTGTAACAATATTTACTTAGAGCTAGGAAGGTTGCTTAAAATTTTCGCCAACTTGCCTAGGGTTGTTTAATATGTGTAATATTGTATGTACTTTTAGTTCAGTCCCGTCATCGTTATTTAGGTGTATATTTAGCAAGTTTAGTTCCACTTGCCACAGAGTTTCCTTAATGTTCAAATCAAGCCGCACAGCCATCTTTAAGTGACTTGAAAAAACAAAAAATTATTGAAAATTCTTCTATATCAGTCTTTGTCATTTGAAAATAGGCAGGTGTGTGGACATCGCGCGCCTAAAGTGGGTTGTTTTCTATAATTGGGCGCCTAAATTGAAAATTTTCATCTCAATTTTTCTTTAAAGAAAGTATGTTATTTAAAGTCTCTTTTTGATATTGCACTCTTATAACAATCATATGAACCATTTATCTTCTTTTAAAAACATGTATATTAAATATTATTAAACGAAAAGAGATCTCTTTACTTAATTGAAAAAAAAAGTTTTATATCAATGTCTTATAAAACATTTTCCGTTTATCACTTTGTGTACAGTGTATATCTTTTTTATTGATCACACGTATTTCTAATCACGCTGATGACACTTTTTAATTCAAAACAATTTTTTTATATCAAGCTTTTAAATCATACTTTAAAA
>JANSTP010296031.1:0-17738 GCA_025330745.1 Cladonema radiatum | reverse complement strand
TGAAATAAAAACTGGTGTTCATCATTTTTTCTCCTCTTTCATATGAACCCAACTTATATTTTCACCTCCGAATCCCTCTAAATAGATTAATATGAAATGCCCGAACATCAAAAAGGAGGGTAATAAAAGGAAAATGCTATTAGAAAATGATGATGTAACCAGACATCAAGATTCTAACAGCATTTTAAGAGTTGATGAGAAGCAACCGTTATTGAGTAAAATCCTGACCCAATTGTAAATACTGAAATTTGAAGTACTCCTGTAAATACTGAAATTATTTCATCTGTAAATATTAATGTTAAATCAAACTTTTTAAATAGTGATTTAAATTACAGTATTATTTATCGAATCAAAAACCTGTAAATAGAAAATTAGAATATGGACATTTTTTGGAAAAATGTGACTTGGTAGCATTAATAGATGGTTGATTTGAAAGACCCAGACATACAACAAAATATTGCACCTAAACCTTCACAGAAACGGAAAATGGAGAAGTTATCAACGCTGTAGTTGTTCCACTTACGGAAGTGAAGAATTCAAATGCTATTGAGAAGGAAAGAGTTTATAACATATGTATTCAGTAAACATAATGTATGTCAGGTACGTTGTAAATATAATGTATGCATGTACTTTTGTCACATATGTTGTTCATGTAATGTATGCCTATAATATCTGTCTTCATGTTACATACATTGTCCATATACAGTATGCATGTAATATACGTCAGGTATGTTGTGAACATAATACATTCATGTATTCTGCTTTTTTTGTGAACATGATGTACATATAAATGCCACACATGTTGTGTATATAATATATGCATATTAGATGCTTTTGATTTTGTAGATTCGTTTGAATTATGAAATCACTGAAAAAGGTAGTAGTATGGATTCCTTTCATGGTAAATCTTTTTTGATGGAGTGTTACACTTTGGAAAAGAATAAAAAAATGCTGTTCAAAATGTTTGCTTCCATCATCTACTGCACAGTTGATAGACATGAGTGACCCAGATGTATGCTTTTCCAGAAATGTGCACATGATAATTTATCATCACAACTTGTCAACTGTTTTGTTTTTTATGTCAATTAGTTGATAATATTTGACTAAAAATATGGGACGGAAAGCTCTTTATCCTTTCAAACAAAGTACATGAAAGACTACATGTAAAATAGCACTGGAGATTGCATTATTCCTTGTTTTTGAATGTTAACAATGCTTTCTGAATGCTCACATTTAGATAACATTTTTACAATACTATGTTTCAGTAGATCTGTTTAAGACCTCGTGGACTTACTCATGGAAGTATGTCAAAGAAACAGATTGGAAACAGAATTGCTGTGTTGTAGTTGCAAAATTAATCCTATCCAGCATAGACTTTTTGATGTGTGTTGTCATCAAAAACACTGAAAAATGACTAAATTTTTCAGGTAATATTTGACCTACCAAGAACTGGACTTCCAAAACAATTCAGATGTTAAAATTTAGTGATGTTGAGTAAAACTATATAGGTCTTTCATAAAATACCCATGAAAGCTAAATTATTGGGAAGTTGGGCCACAATGGAAGATTTTCTAAGGGGGCATCTTTCTTAGAAATTTCCCAACATAAAGACAAATAGTTTGGTATATACTTCATCAATCAACACAAAATCACTCAATCGACATCTAAAATATTTTAACAAATTAAGCCATAAACCTAATTTGATATTAAAAACAAAAAGAATGATATAATATTTTTTCAAGAATGTCCAAAAAATGATATACCAAGGTTTTTGATGACTTTACAAGAGGGGACTGGGGTCGTGTTTTCGTATCAACATAACAGTAATTAAATTTTGTACACTGTGTCTAAATTTCATGTAAAAATATTAAATCCACAGAAAGTTATAAAACAATACTTTTCAAGGGAAGTTTTTACCCCCGACCCTGATGCCAAACAGAGTTAATGAATTCCAGATTTTCTCAATATTCCCCAAACTCATATAACTGCCTTTTGTAGTCCTAAGAATGAGCTAAATCTAAATAGTTATATATGTGTTCGTTTGTGACGGTATGAGCTATCCTAAAAGGCTTGGATTTCCTTAAGTTTTAACTGCTACCTTAGGAAGAACCTATCCATATATTTTCTTATTATTGCTTTGGTTCCACTACCTTCGCAAAAGAATGCAGTTATTATGATTGACTGTTACAGGAATACAATTACAGACACTGTCAAAAGGCCATAATCATTTTCCCTTCAAACAAAATACTGAACTTACAAAACTGGATGTTATAACATTGAATAACCATCCTAATCAAATTTCTGTTGAAAAGATATGTATTAAGTATTGAATGATTCAGATACCAATTCTTTAAAAAAATATTATTTTCATGTCAAGAATGTTTTCATTTTCATGATGTTAATGCTTTTATGGCTTTGATATGAACTAGTAAGCAATTGTATTTAAAACACTACCTGATAACGAACACCTTGTTGAAATGGGGGGAAGACAGAATTACTTTTCTTTTTCTTTTTCTATCTTTCTTTCTTTCTTTTTTTTTGGGGGGGGAGTTGACAGAAAAAAACAGAACCATAATTCACTGGAGGAGACAATTTTCTAGTATAGCAGAATCTCTTCATATTTCATAATTTCAAAGTATTTTGGGTGAATTCAAAGATGAAATAAGGATACAAATAAAGAAAGTAATTTCAACTGTCAAATTCAGCATTCTTCTATGACTAGATCCTGAATTTCAGTGTTGTACAGACATATCATACCTGATTAAGTGCATCATAAAGACTTTCATACAAGTTTTCCATATTCAAAAGCACAACTGTCCTTCCTGTTTCCATGCATACTTTAATCCGCGTAACATCTCTGCAAATCTATGAAAAAAACCAACTAAAATGTTTTATATGGAAATGTAGCAGTTTTCACATCATTACTATACGTAGCATAACATATTGTCTTTATTAATTTAGCTTTGCACAGAGGTTTACAGTGAGTAAAGAGATCTTCACTAGATGATCATCAGAAGAATCACATAATTTTTCGTCATTTATGTAGAGGCATTGGAGTGTTATCTTTTGATGGATTTTACTTTCATGGTTGCTCCTTAAAATTATCTGTTAATAAATACTCCTTAAAATTATCTCTTGATAAAAAACTACATCAATTTGTGATATCTTAATCAAGAGCTTCTTTTTGTCTTTGAATGATAAGCACTTTATATTAGGCACTAATATAAACAACTTAGTGGCAGGTTTATTACCAGACCCTTTCTTCTAATCAACAAATTAATGCTGTAATTCAAGGTTCAATAAATATTTCTACAATTCAGTTGCATTTCAGTGTATTTCATTATTGCATTTCATTATTAAATATTACTTTGTGGTCAGCACAACCTTTCTTTAACCCTGCTTGTCATGGGGTATTTTTGACTCAGATTGGCAAAGGGGAGATTCCTCTCCCTAACCTCGATTTTTCAATAACTAATAAATAATTCCCAAGTAATCAGACTTTGGATGTTAATAGTATAATCTTAGATGTACAAAACCTACTATCACATTTTTGGTAACAAAATCATTATAAGAGTGAAGTCATCCTTTTTCTACCGCGGTGTGCCAAAAAAGACATTTTTTCAAGTTTCGGGCTGGTGCTACAAAAAGGGCTGAAAATCCTTGTTAGAACATGCTCTAGACCTAAAATTTGATCTGTTAGTTTTATGCTAATTTACAAATAAAAAGTCTCAAAAAGTTGGTAAACTCCTATTTTTTGAAAAAATATTTTGGGGGTCAAAAATGATCATTTTTTAGCTAAAATGCCAGGGACAACTTGATTGCTATTACTCGTTGGGTTCTCAAACCCTGCCCAACCCCCCACTAAAATGTTGCACAAACATTAAGATTTGAAGTCAAGAAAATTTAGAAGTAACCAGTTTTTCTAAAAAAACTCCAGGAAAAAAGTTTACAGGGGAGTGGGGGGTGCGGAATCCAGCTCCTTCTCCATGAAAAATGGGTTAAGATTTGTTTCACAGAGACCCAAGTACGTTTTTGACTCTATGAATTTGCTGACAAACAGCTATATTTAGCATGGGAAGCAGCCAGATTTCTACTGAGGATGGCCCTACTCATTTTTCACTACTACACTCGAAACCAGATTATATTCTGCTATAAAAATGATATTTCTGGTTTATGGCTTGGGTAATCAGGATGGTAATAGATTTTAATGTCCTAATCTCATCTTTCTCATTGCACTATTCTTTTTTATTTAGTAATACATGCCTGTCGGTAATATATGTCTCATGAAATATGTAACATCTTCAAAGAATCAAATATGGAGTACACAAAAGAGATTCAGAAATGACAGGGAGCATAAAAATTGATGAATGCACTTTTTATTTCATCTCAACCTGACTTCTTGTTCTCAAGATATCAAAGATTAAAGATTTGTAACTCAGGTTATTCTCTTAATTATTTATAAGAATTTATGACGTTATCTAGTCTATACAAAAAATACCCCAATCTTGAGTGCTAAATAGCTAGGCTAAAAATGCAATTAATGGAATGGGAATTTGCAAATGGGTAGTACATATTAATAAAAACTCAATGACAATAAAAGTTTTCAAAAATAGTTTTTACGTTACCAGTTCCAGGTCCATTTTTTTTCGAGGTCAGGCTCAATACCAGAACACTTGCTTGCAGCAAATGACCTCTTGTTTTGAGTTTGGAACCTTTCAAAAAAAATGTGGAATAGAATATATTTTTTACAACTAAATTCAAATTCTTGAAGTTGAGGACATTGTAATTTTTGATAGGGGCCTATGACTATTGATCTAAAGCCCATTAACAAAAAAATTTATTGCAGAATGATTGAAATCAATATTTACTATCGATACAAATGTTTTCAATCCTGTATCATTATTATAAACCAGAACATTCAATATTGTGGTATTTCTTCTTTTCACTAGATGACATCACAAATTCTTTAATACTTTTGGGAAATTCCCTAAGTGACAAATCTTGAGAACAAGAGGTCAGATTGAGATGGAATAAAAAGCCGATTTCATCATTTTTTATGGTCTTTCTTTTAAATCTAACTTGTATCAATTGGCCATCCAAGTATACCAAACAAGAACAAAAATTAACCTTTGAAAACTCTTCGTCCTTTGGGAAACTGCTTCCAAAAATGATGTCTACATTTTCTTTTTCTTTCAATATAATACTTTCTATTGCATCAAGAGCATCATACTCATCTGCCATGAGAAGCAAGTAGCGTGGATTGTAGCATTTTTTAAGCATTCTTTTGTCTTCATCTTCATCTTGTGAGTAGCAAGGGCATCCCCTTTTCAAATTTTCTAATATCAAGTTGATTCCAGAAATTTCAATTCCATCTGACTCCTATTTGAACAATGATATTACTAATTATCATTTTTGAAAAATTAAGATTAAAAGCAAATATATTTTTTAAAACTATTTTTTGAATGAAAGTCTACATCAAGTCTTCTTTTTTTTATTTCCATCTACCTTGTTTAAAATATTATAAAATCAAAAAGAAGCATAGTAAGAACTAAGTCTTTGTATCTATCTGACAATGAAACACCTAGTTCTATTTTAGTAAATGGGGATTTATTACCAAAGCAAAACGAAATCAACTAGAAGCTGCCTTCCGGTTGAACTCTTATGATAAATATTCAACGAAATAACATCAATGTAAGTCTGAATGAAATATTTTTTTATTAAATTTGAAGTTCAATTTATGCAAGCTACACTAACCAAACAAGCTTCTAAGATAAGTAAAGATGATCAAAAAGCTCCTATGAATGATTAGTTGGATTATTATTAATTTTTTGATTTTATATGCATTGAAAAGTTATTATGAACATAAGGGTTTACTGCCTCTTGACATGAAACCACTTTTTGATTAAAATAATTCTCATTTCATTAGCTACTTTGATCCAGTATAGCAAAATTGGACACTTATAAAATTCTTGACTTCTGCAAAGATGGCAAGGATATTGTTAACACATGGAAACATACCTGGGGTGAAAAGAGATAATAGAGCTATGAAATTTCCAAGTTGTCAAAAATTGCCCTTTTTGTTTACTTTTGAGGATCAGTAGAACTTATTTATTTTTTCCTTTTTTTCTCTTTGCAAAGATCCAAAAATCATGTTTAAGAAAGCAAAAAGAAATTTTAATGAAATTTTTAGATAAGTACTTGATGAGATTTTATCACATTTTCTTCGAACACAACACTGTTATTTAAATTCATACACTACAAAACGTTATGATATCAATAATGTTTTAGTACTACATGCAGTTACTTTCAAATAAATATTTTCCCAATATTACAGCCAAAAAGGAAATTATTGTCAGAAATATAAATATATTTTGATGTAAAATAAATCACAGTAAAACAGAGCAAATACACCTATTGTAAAATCAAAGAATAAAAAATAATTGAAAATGAAAGTTCTGTAAACTATGACAGGGGTTTTTGGATAATATAAATCTGGAATGAAACTAGAATGTTTGCTCCTTGCAAATAACGTGTTAGCTACATGCTCTTTTCATTAATACTAAAGCAAGATTTGAATATAGAGTTTGACAAAATGAGCAGCAAATGTTAAATATACAGTTTAGGTGTAACTAAGTATCTGCACTAATTGTACCAGTATCTATCAATCATAAAAGAAGAAAAACTGAATATACCTGAATGTGTTTTTGAAATATTGACCATGCATTAAAGTCTCTAAGACCACTGAAGTTTCTTTGAATAATCTTTTTGATCTGCTTTGATGAAGGAATACCTTTGTTTTGCTTGGCAATACAGAACACTTCTTTCACAAGGCTGAAATATAATTAAGTTACTCCAAATAAATAAGGAACTTAAAATAAAAATAATAAAAAAAACAAACTGAAGCACTGTTCATTTATTCCCTTTACATTTTGGAATTTATTTCTCACCATGTTCATAAAGCACACATCTTGCTAACAAGTTAAAAATTTATAAACAATCTATACATATATTAAAAGCATAGAGTGGGACTACTAGCGTGAAAGGGGGGAAATTTACACAAGCTGATTGGTTAAAAGAGCAAATTAGGGATTTTCATTGGCTGAAACCCTTCGAAGAAAAATAACCAATCAGAAAACATCAAAAAAAGTTTGAGAGAAACCAGTGCAATGTTCCTGACGAGTTCTGTATGAAACTTTTTGTATAGAAAACAAGAAGTGATTTTAAGTATATTATGATAATTTTTCTAATATTAAAATATTTTTTCCCTTGAAAAATTCTACATAATTTGTTGAATTGTTTAACGTTCAATTGAAAAAGAAATATTTTTTTTCTTTTGCAAGCTAGGCAACACCAGTTTTTTTCAATCTTTCAAAGAAATATGAATTTTGCACAACGAAGATAAAAATTATACTACTAGAAACAATAAAAGAACATGCAATATAATATGGTGAAAAAGTAGAAGTAGTAAGTCTATGTAAGACATAATAGTGCTTACAATAACCTTTAATATGTTGATAAAAAAGACTAGTTTTCTACATAACAAAGTGCATATACTATTGTAATTATGAGGAATTGCTCAAAAGTTTTATTTAGAGATATAATATATTTTGGAAAAACATTGACATACCTATAGAAATCTCGGAGTCCAAAAAACTCTCGTTTTTTGTATTCCTTTAGATATTTGTTATAATTCTGTTCTTCATAGACATCAATATAACCATTTGTCAATGTTTCAAGCAGAGGTCTTAGCTGATGGTTCAATTCAAGGTGACTTTTGCACAATTCCCTGAAAAAACATCAAACTTCATACACTCAATCCAAAGTATTTTCGGAACTAACAAATTATCTAAGAATAAAACGTTACAGGTGTCATTCAGGAAATGCATAAAACATTTAATCCAATCTTATAGAATCCTGTCCAGTTTATTGCACCAAAATTAAGCATACAACTTGTGTCCATGAAAGTTAGGTAGAGACTGAAAATTGAAAACTGAAAATTCAGCACATGAATAGTATTTAAAAAGAATGTTTTGTGTCGTTCAATTGCATTGTTATGAAAAATGGCTTTTGATGAACTGTGCTAGTTTACCATAAGAATTCTATTTATCACAAAAAATCAAATAGGTTTCCTTTTTTCCAAAGGTAGCAACATCTCTTAAGCAAGTTGGTAAGATGGTATGCTTAAGCTGTTATGATTGATGCCCCTCAGAAAAACTTAGCTATGGTGATGATCTTACCTTATGAGCTTCTTCAGTCAATTATTGTTTCAATTATACAGAAAGACTTACAAAAAATCAACAAAATTAGCTTTGTTTGGGCGGGTAATTTCTTGTAAGTTCGATATAATAGCATTATTTGTTTCACCACTATCTAAAGAATCTCTTGCTTGTTTATTGCTTTTAAGCACTATATCACAAAATTGTTATAACTCAACAATAATCTTGCGTAAATAAGGGTCCAATGCCCTGATGCTCAGCACTTTTTCATAATTTCAAAGACAAAAAATAAACCACATATCTCTAATTATTTGATAAGGGGGCGTAGCGCAGTTGGTAGCGCACCAGGCAGCGAATCCTAAGGTTCGTTGAATCTTAGGGTTCTGAGTTCAAACCCACGCCACGGTCGTCTAGTGAGCACAATATCTTTCTGTCAAAAAATGATCGTGAGCACATATGGGAGATAATTACGCTAGGACCTAAGTCAGTAATGGCGTTTATACTGGAAATACCTTGGAAATCAGGCTTTGGTGCTGAAGGTGTTTCATCCTGTCACCTTAGAGTGGCTAAACTAAACTTACTTACTTACTTACTTACTTACTTATAAATGATCCTTTTCTAGATGAAATCTGCTAAAATGTGTCCTTTTTCATTATTTCTTGATGCGTATTTGAAAGTTTAGATTAGTGCCTTCTCAATGTTTATTTCTTGCATTTTTGTTTAGAATATCACTTTGAAATTTGCAAGCTAAAACTAAAGCCATAGGCTCTGGTTTATAACATATATGCTTTTAGAGGGTGTTGCCGTGTAATAACCCACAGTATCATTTGGAAACAACAGAAATTGCAATTTACTTCCTTTGAGACTTACAATATAACTTTCACAACAACTTAATTGCCAAAATCTCTCTTTTGAGTAACTTGACACTGGACATAAAATCAACTTCTCCCAATGGCAATTGATCTTGCAGCAAATTCCTGTTGGGGCTGTGTTATCAGAATCAAATAATCGTAGGGCCTCAGTTCAATAATGAACAGAGCAAGTACTCAAAATTCAAGTGTTTATTTACCACTTTTTCAGCTATCATCAAACAGTTTTAGGGTAAAAGATTCAATACAGCCAGTAGTTAATACTCTGAAGCCCCAACTTTAAAATGTCTGACAGTTTTGCAAATATAAGAAGTGCTGCAGCTTTTCAGCAGCATAGTTTTTTTATCACTTTCCAAATATGACCATTTAAAAAGAATACAACTCCCACTTATCTATTACCCAGGTTTCAATACTTCAGCATCGAAACTTCATCAAGGGAAATATCTGATGAGCTTTGTTATATACCAACCATATCTAACCCAATAGAAAGTTTGTAGAGCTGTTGCTTGTTGATCAATAATATTAATTTTCCGGCATTTTCCTTATTTGGAAAATGAAAGCAAAATAGAAGGTTTTAATTGGTTCAAAACTGTTTTAAACAAAATCAAACAGAAACCGTTAAAAAATTTTGAACAAATAAAACAGTATTTATATAAAGAGGGGTTTCTGCTACTCTGCCATATTAATATTAATACCTTGTAAACAAAAAGAAGATAACTTTTCCTAGGAACATTTCAGAGGAAAGCGAATTGGGTGTCCATGTCCATGCTTGCCATTACCATCACAACTTTCCTTTATCACAGTAGAGTCCTTCCATGTCTTTCAAAATCTCTGGTTTTTAAAACTGGAGCTTTCGTTAGCCAAAACAAAGTTCTCCCATGGATTGAGACAGAGCCCTCTCAACCGAAGTAAAGCCCCTCTATGGTTAGACAAATGCTGTTTTTGAAAATCAGAACTTTTACTAGTGCTTTCTTATTTTTCTGCCTCTGTTGAAATATATGCACAAGACATAAACAGATGTATTGAAATATTTACTGAAACGGAGCTGCTTAAAGAAAACATGTTTTTTTCATGTTTATTTAGTTCTAGTTCTTCTTTTTAACAGTACAGAAAATACCGCGAAAATGCCTAAATCAGCAAAGTAAATCAACTATAATACCAAATTTTTTTTGCCACCAAACCATGGTGGGTACTATTTACTAAACAAAACTCAATCTTAAGACCTACAAACAGTGCTAAAGGGAGTGTCATACTTAAATTCATTTTTTTCAAAGTTCAGGTCAATTGGAAGAGCTCCTTGCATGTTTAAAGGATCTTTTTACAGAATTTAAAAATATATTTTTGTTCTTGAGATATTTAGAGTTAAAGTTTTTAATATTATTGGAAAATATGCTTAGTTGTGGTGTCATCAAAATGAATCCATTATTTTGAGAAATTACAAAAATGGATATCTAAAAAACTATAACAGATAGTTTCATGAAATTTTCAGTAAAAAATCCAGGACAATTACCTGAAAAAATTTAATTGTATTATTTTGGGAAATGTACCTGGGTAACTAGTTCCAGACCCTTTTCTAAATCATGCCTGCATATTAAATCTTAAAAACAATGTTTTTGCAGTGGTTGAAACAAATATATTTGAAATCAGAACCATCATAGCTTTTCAAAAACAAAAAACTATCGCTCAGATATTTTTCCATTCCTATTTATTGCCGTGTCCACAAAAAATGAAAAGGGACTGGGATGAGGAATGAGTTCAAATTCTGAATTTAATTTTTTGATTTTCTTGAAGAGAATATAATAAAGAAGATTTCCTTAAAAATTTTGTTTCATAAAATATTACACGTGCTGAGATATTGCAGATTTTGTATGTCAGCATTTTTTGTTTCATCTTGATGACATCACAGCCGGGCATGCCCAAAAATCTTTAAACCTAAACATCTCTTGAAGGAAAATAGATTTTTTGATTCTGTAAAAAGATTGTTTTATATAACAATGAACTCTTTGACTTGAGCTTAAAGAGTCTTAGACACAAAGAAATGAATGAAGCCGCTTGCTATCTCGATGTCCCAGACAATTTGTCGTGATTTTGGTCCAAACTTATATTTATCAAAATAGAGATGCTGAGGCAAATATCAACAGTACTTGAGGATGAAAAGTATGAGCGACGAGGTGCAATCGATTGAGCAAGTTTTTGTTAAATAGTCATACTTTATTTTACTTTTCAATTTTCAATACTAGGCTCGAAAAATAGCTTAGTCTCTCCCTGCTCAGAATTGTATACTCATTTTCAAAAAGTGGCGATGATTGTGATGATTTTCATGGATTGCAAAGACCTAGTAGAAGATACATCATAACTTTCATAGCTGTTATTTAATTCAAACTTAGTAAATAGAATTGGTGCTTAGCCACAGGCTTGTAGTAATGTCTTACAGTTTTTTTATTCGTTTTGAACCTTGATCTTGTCCTGATACTGATGAACCATAATTTGGTTTTTGACACCATGCCAGATTGGGGAGATAGCTAGCTAAAAGCTCATTGCTGTTTTAATTCTTGAATTTAGACAGTTCCTTCTTGCCCCTCTTATATTTTCCGTCCCAGCATTTTGTCTGCAATATATTTTTTGCCAGATTGGTTTAGTTGGAGCAAAGGGGCCTTGGCAAATAGGTACCGTAAAAGCATGAGATGGATGTTGCAATGCTGATGAGCTGAAAAATTCTCTAAGTAGGAGTGGGTTTCCATATATTCTTCAATCCAGGCCGATCTCATCACCAAAAAAGAACCAATGTAATTCCCATGAATTTAACCACACGACTTGACAAAGCACCGTGAAGTGAGGATATTTTGGATACATTTTTTTAAAAATCTACTTGCAAAAAGCTAACTTTGATTAGGCTAGTTCTCAGTGCTTATCAATTGACTAATTCACTAAGTGACTAATCGAAAAAATCAAATACTAATTGAAATAATCAAAATCAAAATAAAATAATCAAAATGCCTATATAATGACACCAATCAAAATAATCGATCATATCATAATCTTTTTGCTACCGAATTATCATTTGACTTATTATTTTGATTATTGCATTTGAATAATTAGATTTGCATTTGATTGATTCAATAATAGAATTTTTCTATTAAATACGCCTGGTATTTCATTTTTTGACAGTTTAGTTTAACGTCATAGGCCAGAAGTTCATATGAACTTATCATGCCCAGATGGGGAATCAAACCCACAGTTTTTTGGTCAGAGGCAACAGCATTAACCAGTTCACCACAGCAATTTGGGGTATATGTTGAATGTGTCATTGTAGCAGACATTCTGGCCTATTTCCAGTTATATACTGTAAAGTTCTGTGTAGATTGAAATTTCTCATTTTTTGCAAAGGTAACAGTTTGTTACATCCTCATCTCTTATTCAAAATTGAAACTACATTGACATTTGAGAATTTCAAAAAGAGTGAAATCTATACATTGTTCCCATAAAATTATATAGAAGGCAGGGTTTTCCACAGCATAACACAACTTTGAAATGCCTTTCTTTTCCAAAGAACAGTAATATTAAAGGAGCTATTTTTAATACTGAAAATAAAAATTTGAAAATAAATGACTTTCAAAGTTACAGTTTTATTAGCCAAGTTTCATAGCTAATCAAATATTGCAATATTTGTGACATTCCATTGATGTAGATGTAACAATGCATGGTGCAAAAGACATAGTTGTCAAAACATTTAGCGAATAATTTGAGAATTTATTCAAAAATTATAAGCAATTATGAAGTAATCATGTTTCTTACAAAGCAATTATGTCATGTTGTATCAAAGAACTACATTTATCCAAAAGACTTTTTAAATGTTATTCAGATGCAGTTGTAACCTGTTGTAACCTCTTTGTATAGATTCGTGCATGATTAATTTCAAGAAAATTCACTTTTTCTGAGTTTTACTATGTTACAAAGTATCTCATTTCTGACCTTTTTTCTTTGGAAAGACAGAATTTTTTAAAATGGAACTTCATTATGAAATCACTATTTACAGAATAGGAATAGTATATTAGCCAAAAATTTCATCAGCAAGACAAAAAATGATGCAAAAGTAACAAAATCAATTTTTTTCTGAGTTTTTGTTACTTTTTTATCTTATTTTTGCCTTTTAATGATACTGTTGGAAGATTATTAAATTGAATTTTTCCTTTTACTTTATGAAATGTTATTTAGAATTTTAAATTTATGAAAAAAGCACCTATCTGTCTTTTTTTTCTCTTCCACCTTACCGAATTTATTTGTGTTAGAAAGGACCTGATTTTGTTAGAGCAGCATCTTTTATTGACCACCGATATAAAAAATGTGTTACTATATATAATTGAATAGTTGAGATTCTCCTCAAAACAACCACATACTTCAATATTAACCAACTGTACACAAAGGTGCCAAAAAAGAGATTATATTGGAACAATTTCAACTTTTTCGGAACATGTTACGGCTGTATCTTTGAATTTTCCTGCTCTAAAATATTAGGAGAGTTTCTACTAACTATCTAATTTATGTGTACAAAGTTTCGGAGACACAAGAATCACCATTTTCCGGTAATGGGAGTCTGCATCTTCATTTTCTAGAAAGCAGTGTTACAAATAGCATCTTAAAATTTCCCTGAATAAAACCTTCATAACTTTTGTTCTGTTACAGTTTAGAAGACAGGACTTGCGCTGTTAGACAGTAAAATTCGCCAATTTATCTTTCCACTTAGATATATATTTATTCATGTAAGCATAGAGTCCTGCTATGTGTTAATTTGAATGTCTCTAAAAATGTCAGCATTACGTACAACATTAATGACTATGTCCATATGCGTGGTCATTGTCTGTGCTACACAAGGAGCTATATTGGGAGTAGTCCTGCAGAGTCAATTCCCTCGATTATCATCAATGATCAGGCCACTAAGAAAAGGGGAGAGAGGAGGGTCTACACTTAAATCAAAAAATGGGCTAAATAATACAAAAGTTTTTTGCTGACAGCTGCCCCCAATATATGGTGATACTGCTGCAAATAAATTTGGAGGTTTCTGTCTGTCTTTGTTTTTTAAATGATATACCCATTGAATCAGAAAAGTGTTGTTCTGATTCAATGGGTTGTTGTTCTGATTCTGATTCAATGTTTAATTAAACTCCTTCCTTTGAGTTCATTGATAGGTCACTGAATCAGTTTATAATATGCCTCATATTTTTTTACCCCGAACAAATCAGGGTTTTTGTATTATTTAATGTTATATTTTTTATGTTCAGTTGCTAAAATTTATTTCAATAAGCAATATTTTGTAAAGATGAACTCTCTGCAAACTCATTGTAGTTATCTCAAGTTAACTATAATTTTGCTCTGTGAACTCTCTTGGCTACTGAAAAACTTATATAGTAGTGATTCTTCGTGATAAATATCAAAATAGTTCTTTCTTTGCGAATCAGAACATAAATCAATAGGCTCTTTTGTATCAAATTAGGGTGATTCAATCGAGCAATTACCCTCATTTCAATTCTCTTAAAATTATTGCTCCCATTAAATTAGTATACAGTTATCAGCAATAACACAGTAGGCAAGCATAGAATTGTATGGTTTGCAGTACATTATGCTATATTGCACATTTATTTTAGACTCAATGATGAATCTACCCACAAGGAAAATTTGAAATCCATCATTGATAGTCTGAATGGTTTGGAGGTTAATGAATGTGATGTTGACTTTAATTTGTCCAGTAACTACTTAAAAGAAATATACGTCACTGAAAATGTGGTAGCCAATGACGTTTCCTATGAACCACAGGGTGTTGATATGTCATTCAGTTCGAATATAACATCTGGCGACACCCTACTTGATTGTTCAGTTGCGGCCAATATTGCCGAGGTCAATTCTAAACTTCATCAAGCGATGCAATCCCTTTATACTGTTGCCTGTGATTCGTTACCGTTAGATCTAGTTCGAAAGGAGAGAGTTATTGTTTCAGTTGATCAACTCAAAACTTTGCGAGGGAATACATGTGGATATTTATATAAGGTATTTATCTTTGCTTTATGTATAGCGAAATGCTTCTGCATTTTTAATAAATTTTAATAATATTTTTTTGTGTATTATATCGGGACGGTTCTGTTTGTTCATCAAAAATTAGCATCACTGTTACGGGATCATCAGTCCGATCCTTTTCATGGCAATGTGACAAAAATCATAATGGAAAGTGGACTTCATCTGAGGTTCTCACTGTCAGAAATACAAGGCTAGTATATGTTACTGATCTTCTGTTTTCAAGTTGTGTTCCTATCTCTGGCAATAATTGGAGTAAAATCGAGCTATTTTGCAAGTTCTTGAATGTTGCCACTCCTTCTGCAAGAAATTTTTCAAGATTTCAAAATTTTTATATTGCTCCAGAAATTAAGGATTGATGGAGCGCCATGAATGAAAACGTACTGTCTGTACTGAATCAGTACTCCCAGATTTGTTTATGTGGAGATGGGAGAAATGATTCTCCCGGGCACTGTGCTAAATACTGCACCTATATTTTGATGGAACATTTTACCAACGTCATAGTCGATTTAGAAATAAGAGAGAGTCTGGAAAGTGCAGGCATATCAACTAACATGGAAAGAGACACTTTAATTACTCTTCTCACTCGACTTAGACATGTCATGGAAATTAACGAAATTACGACAGATACCTCAGCGTCAATCATTAAAGCGATTCAGGATCTTGGCGAGAAATATCCGTCCCTTAGAAATATCACACATTCGCTAGATATATGGCATAAGGCCAAGTCATTATGAAAAAATTTGCATGCTGCTGCAAAGATCAAAGGAAATGATTCCATAACAAATCATTTTTGGCACTGCTGTCAAAACTGAGAACGAGATGTAGAAAATATGAAGGTAAACTTTGATTTATTTTTCTTTTTTCAGACTGATCTGTTGTTGAATAAAGTACTTAATTTTTTGAGTACTCTTTGTTAATTGAGGGAGGATTCTGTAATGACTCAGGAGTGGATAAAAAAAAAGAAATATATATCAGAATTGATAGCTTTGTCTAACTTCCTACAGGATGGGATTGGAAGTTCGCACATTGTACTCAATCAGTTAATCAGTTGACTGAAAATCTGTTTTTAACACTGAATACTGGTCGCAGATTTCGCCGATTTACTTAGATACAATGTGTAGAAGGACTTCTTAGAATGGAATAAAAAAAACAAGACAGTCATAAAATAATCTTTAAAAAAGCATTTCAGCATTTCATATTTGAACACTCCAATAGGTCTAACCTTTTTTTTCTATCTCTGAGCCTTCAAACTCTTTTCAGGTTAAAATAATCTCTATAACTTGATTACTTCAAATTTTGAACATCTCTGTAGCCCCTACGTTTATTTTGTATTTCCAGTTTTTACAGAAATATTTAAATTTTTTCACTAAAATTCGAAAGATTGTATGTTTTGAAATCATTTCGTGTTTAAACGACACTCACAAGAAAGCATAAAAAAGGTCCCATGAGAGATGTCAACAATTAACTGTATTTCTTTAGTAATAACTGACAAATTCTACTTTAGGATATGTGGTTATTCGTCCTTCACCATGTTTGCGGTGAACATTCATGGGCTGAGTCCCAATGTTCCCATAGGGAGATGACACACAGCAATCCCAAGAAACCTCTTAATAAATCTTCGAGTGCAATGGAAGCTTTGAGAGGCATAGTTATGGATCCACGTTTTTTGCCAAGTCTGAAATACTATACTCGCTTCAGGTAAAATGGTTAACCAACTGTTTTCTTAGATTTAATATGATACATCAAAGTCCAGATTTTAATTTAACTATTCAAGACATTGACTCGAATACGAATTAAAGTCGATTAATTGAATTAAAAGTCAATGATTATAAAAATCACATTTTGAATGCCAAAAAAATTGCATTTTTTATGATTGTTATTATTCATTTATTCTGCAATTTTTGCTTTTTGCAGTCCAATTAAAACCATTTTATCTGCATCTTATTTAACTATTGTTTGAAAACTTCAATAGTATGTTATTGAAATACGCATCAAAGTGAATTGAATATTTGTGCGTTGTCACCTTCAAAGTTATCTAACACTAAATGTAGGCTAAAAAAAGTTCCTTAACAAGTTTCTAATAAAAAAAACATGTATTTAAACTCCACCCCTGTTTGTTATCTTACAAAACTTCGTGATGTATATAGACTGTAGACTGTATACACTAGAGTACACTTTCTTATCGAAAAACATGATGTTGTATTTTACATTAGCTGATATAAGTTGTGAGATATATATGCTGAGATATGTCTTACGCCCAGTCAAAACTCCCAAATTTGATATTTTTTCTCTCTATTTCACTTCGATATGTGAATGTAAGATCCTTGATGGCAATAGATTTGACCAGCTTAATCTTTTGCATAGTCTAAGATATTTCCGTAACTTCAACATGTTATGACTCTACTCAGACCGTTTGCAAATATTTTCTTTCCTTTCTTTTTTTCTGGGTAACCTAAATTGTACAGAGAGATGACTTGCCCGATTTGTTTACCAAGTATGTGCTCATCCCGAAATTAAATACTGTGAATAAGCAACATTTTAGGAATGTATGTGCATGTTGTAGTATTTTTGTTTATTAAGTTTT
>JANSTP010295920.1:7488-17742 GCA_025330745.1 Cladonema radiatum | reverse complement strand
TAATTTAATAATAACGTTGATATTGCAAAATTTTGTTTGTGTTTTGATATTTTGTATATACAGCATAAAATTGCTTAAAATTGTTCAGAACTGAAGTTGCTTAATCATTTTTCAAATCGAGTTCTGTTGCTTATAAACGAGTTGCTAATAAAAAAAATCGTGTATTAGAATAATCGCTTGAATCGACCAAATTTTGAATTTCCTTAACGATTCGAGCAGAGAGATATCAACTGAACTTATTTGATAAACTCAAGCTAAAATTATTCTGAGATAAATCTTAACATTGTTTAGACAAGACGCACACTCTAAACTATTGCTAAAAGAAGGAAAACACACAGCCAGGAGCAGGTTTGAAAGGAAAACCTTATTTTTCCTAATTTTCTTCTTCTTTTTTAATAAAACTACATTATTAATGACATATTGAAAACGAATAAATCGCTCTGTCCATGAAGAGAACGTTAAAGATGCTGCGGCATGTCGAACCTTTTCAAAACAAAAATCGAATCTTTTCAAAACAAAAAAGCCATTCTATTGATTTACTTGGCCATTCCATAACTGTTTGTTATCATAATAAAGAAAAGATTTGATCAAAAATAACTCTGACATAACGTAGAAGGTTTTGGAAGTAATATTTTTACTGGGTTGTGGCCATGAAATTAAGTATTCGACCATATTGTTAGTGTAAATAAACCTAAAAGCTGTTCTGACACATCAATATTAATTTTTCAATTCCACCACTAGATGACTCAAGGATTTTTCTAATTACAATTGGGTCAAAGTATCTTACTAGTGAACCAATTCTAGTGATCTGTCGCAGGCTTAGACAGGGATCGCGGCGACGTGGGGGCCTTGGCCCCCACTCTTTTTTGACGAGTAAAAAAAAATTTTTGTGTTTGATATTGAAACTCTTTTATTTCTTAGATTTATTTTACTTCAAAGATATATTCCGCTGAAAATAACTTGATTTAATGTTATTAACACCACTATTTTCTTGCATTACATGGCTTTTTTGAGGTGTTTAGAGAGCTGTAAGAAGAAAAATTTTCTTCGTTGCTCAACCATGTTGGGCGACTTTTTTTAAGAAAGGTTTTGGCCCCCCCAGATAAAAATTCTCGCCGCGATCCCGCGATTTGTTAGAATAACAAATGGTCTTTCGATTTTTGCTACTGAAATTAGAGAAATTGCAGTGAAGCTTTTCTTCGCTTCAAAACTTGGTTTCCAAAAGTTTTCGGATAAAGTCATTGGTGTAAATTTAATGTCAAACTAATGTTGGAAAACCTGAATATTTTTGAGGGGTATACAGTAGCTCGCACAGTATACGTTTCACTATTTGTCTAGTCAATTTGAAATAAAGAAACAACTGGTTGAAAATTTTTTGGTTCTAATTCAAATTTATTATGATACAGTTAGTGCCCGAAAAACGTTGGTTAAGTTAAAAACTAATTAAAGGACTAAAAAAGTTAAAACTCCTTCATCTTATACTAAAGCTACTGAGATTACTTAACAAAATTTGAATTTTTAGTACTGCTGCCTATAAAATGGTTGCTTAAAAAGAATACGTACAGTCTACGTTCGATAAATGGAATCCCGCATAAGTGGAACTCTTGTTGACAAGTGGAACCAATATTTCCGGTCCCTCGGATTTGCTTTCCTTGAATTTTCCATTGGATAAGAAGAACTTTCGACAAGTCGAACTGGATTTTTTGGTCCCATGGACGTTCCACTTATCCAGGGGCCACGACACCAGGGGGTCCATGCTCCCCCCAAATAATTTGTTAACCAATCACAATTTTTTTAATCAGTTAAAAGGAGTTGACAACTCAATCTAATTTGCACCAGTAAAACACGTCCAAATGATGACTATTTAATAAAATTGGCTGGTATTTACGACTGAATAACCTCATACCCAGCCTGATCTCTTTGTGTTTGGAAACAAAAATGTGATTTTATCAAGAAAATATTGCCTTAACCCTATTTACCACAGGTTATTTTTGCCTGTTGAACCGCACAGGGGGGGGGCTGATTTAACCCCCCTTTGTAAATCAATATAGAGTTAGAGTTATGTAACCAAACTTGGCACACAAGTACTACAACATTTGATGTACAATATTACATCATAATTATTTTGATTAAGTCATCGTTGTAGTGATGACGTCATCATTTACGTCAGGCGGTACGCAATTTCCAAAAAAAAAAATCGATTTTCTGCCATAAACTGCCCTAACTTTCAAAATAGTTAATTGTTTATCATAAAAGCTTGTCAGAATAGAACCATTATGATGTTTTATCAGAATATAGACATAAAAAATACATTCAGTTCAAACAATTCTTGATTTTGTATAAAAAGTATTATTTTTTATTTAATTTTTCGACAAATTTGGCCCAAAATTGGGCCTTTTTGATCCTTTGGCCTAAATGTTCACGAAACTTGACCAAAACATTTGTTAGTCCTTAAAACTAAAAGCCATAAAACCTTACGGGTTTGCAGAAAAAAATTGGCAGCGTAAGGTTTACAGGGCAGGTGGGGGGCTGAATCAACCCCCCCCCCTATAGCAAACAGGGTTAAGACGATGCTAAACTATTTCATATAGCTTATGTCAACACCTATAAACAGATCATATTTAATCAAAACAGGCTTGTTTTAGCCAGTCTAGAGTGCTCTAAATTCAAAATTTTTCCCGTCGGCCCCAACCATGGTGGGTCCTCCTCTGATACTGAACATACGGCCCCTCCAATCAAAAATCTGTGTCGTGGCCTCTGTAATATCGAGCGCATACTGTATAGTGTTTAACTGGCTCGTTGCAGCAAGCCACGACCTTATAGCATTGGTCATCATTGACCTTATTGTTGTTCAACTGTTGAAAGTCATGTACAAAGTCCTTTTAATCTTACGTTCATTTTATCAACAAACGAGGACCAGAAGATTTTTTGCTTAGGAAAAAGTAGGTGAAAATCATCTGATGCGCAATGCAAAAATCATCTCTTTTAGCTCTCTGCTAATCCTTTGAATAACTTTCTCTTTCCTCACAAAACCTTTGGCATATGGGGCATTGTGATCTCTTGTCATTTTCTTATATTTTTCTCCATCGACAAGAAGAAGCCGAGTTGTCAATTTCTTTGGAAGATAACAATAGAAAAGGTAGTCTGGAAACTAGTTGTCACTACTTAAAAAAAAAGTGAAATCAAAGCATAAAGTTATTTTTTGCAAGGAGTTTTGGTTTTTACAAAGTTAAAGTAACACTGTTGCTATTAATCCACTTTCCCCTTCCTCGTTCTGTTTTTTCTTTCTGGTCACAACATTAGATTCTTTGTGATTGCAGATTTCAACACAACAGCGGAGAGCTTTAATTTTTCACTGTTATCAGAAAGCAAGCTGCGAGGATTTAATCGTATGGTAAGATAATGAAATTGATCGAGAAAAAAATGATTTGAACTAGTCAACAGCGCGTTTTATATAAGAATATACAGTAGTATGTAAAGATAAAAAGAAACCACATTTAATTTGTATTCAATTTTTCGGACTTATATTGAATACAATACTTATTCGCACTTATTACTTTTTATAGTAGACTTACATTGGAGCTCATGGGGAATTCGCAAGGTCTCTGATTTTCCGATGTTTCTCCGCTATTATTAAACATTACAGCTCTAATCATGTACCTAGTTATCAAACAAACAAATATTTTTCCCTAAATTCACAAAAGTTCTATTATAAATTAAAATGAAAACATTTTGGACAAGATCGACAAGACCGGAGCAGAGATTCGACAAATACTTGATGTCCCTTCTCCATTCAATTCCATGCTGGGAATTGCCGCATAAATAAATAAATCTCGGTCAAATTTAGACCCAATATATTACAGTATTTTATACTAATCATCAAATTGACGTTCAAACTCCTCCAACTTTCATTGGAATTGCTTAGGTTTTGTCTTATTAGGAAAGACGACTTGGCTTTTATACCATGCTCACTTTTAGTTTTTCAGAAAAGCCAAGATTGAATAAAAAGTCTGTTGCTCTAGAAGTCCATTTTCTGAAAAATAATTGAGATAACGAGTAATGCATGTAGAGGAGGCTAAATTTTTAAAAATCACAGAATTAAAATATTCCCATTCGCCATGAGAAAGTTTTCAGCCTTCTGATTTCTATTCTCGTCAGACCAGTGCCTCTTCGGGGTCAGACTAGAAACTAGTTCCTTCTTAGTTCTTTTTTATGAGTTAATTTCAGCTTTGCAATAAATGACCTGGGAGAACATTCGCTGTACTTTCCGCGTTGCTATTTCCGAGATTTGCGGTTTCCTGATTTCCCCGATATTCCTGAGATTACAAGAATTTCCCTTCGTTATGGCTCCGAGAATGGGCTAGAACCTAGTTTATTTGCAGTTAGAACTTCATAGTTTACTCATCTTTTGAAATGCTATTAAATATCGCAAATACGATATGTGCCTATAAACTTATCTGTTAGATTATAGTAGAAAAGAACAAAGTTTTTTTTATTTCCAGTGTTTATTTATTTTTCCTCGAACTACTTTGAAAAGATTCATTTAAAAAGCACGTGGTTTGTTTATGAGAGACGAGTAATCAGATTACATGTTACAATTCTTCAAGAAATCCATTTCTAAAGATTTTTCGTTTCCTTGACAACCTTTGAATTTGAGACTCACGCAATATTGACATAAGCCTTTAGAATTGAACTGAATTATTGTCTACAAAAGCATGGCGGGAAATAATGTTTTCAGCTGATATTAAAACACTGGATCACGTGGTCAAAACTTTTAATTTCAAAAACATGAACAATATTTTTTCTCGACCTTCTCATCTTATTTCAAAAACTGTTTAATTTTTAGAATATAAATATACTGTAAAAGATTTTAATTAACTTCTTAATATTTACATATTTATTTTGTATTAAAAATACAACAATTGAATTCCAGACGTCCAAAACATTTTATTAAAAATATGAACAAGCTAGTGCCGAGACCTCTTTGCATACAGCGCCTCGATCAAAAAAGAATCTTTGAAACAGTTTCAAAGTGACGGACTGCGGATGATGACGAACCATAACAAACATGTTACAAACACTTAATGATCCTGTATTTTCTGCATTTTCTAACTCACGTATACTAAAGCAAAAAATTATGGAAAATTATACACCATTCAACTCTTCATCAAGCAGCTTTTCATATAGTTCAGGACTAGAATACAAGGCAATACGAGAGACGTCGCAAAACCAAAGCTCTAACGCAGCAGCTACTGTGGGGAACCTTCTCATGCATGAACATCACACAAACTCAGCATTGATGAATGGTGCTCAAAATTATTTCAATGGAACATATAGAAATACAGACAAACATATATATGCGAGCCAACAAAGGCTACCTGATGTAAATGCACTCACGAACAACATGAACAACAACAATAACAACAATACACGTTCAGGTATATTTTTAAAAACTTTTTATATTTTGTACTTTGTGGTGATGATAGCAAGATCTTATCTTTCTTTTTGAAAAATCTTTAGTTTGCAAAAAGATATCGAGGTTAACCAAATATTAGTTGCTTGTATTTATCAAGCAAGTTATATAATTAAGGAAAGATAAATAGCTAGAGCCTTGCTTTGCTAGTTAAATAAATAATAAATCTGAAACAATTACAGAAAGTTTCAACACACATTGCAGTATTATTAATTATGATTAATGTACTTTCTGTCATACTAACAGACTAACATTAATTATTCTCTTTTTAATGTTTATATAGCCATATTAATTTGAATTAATTGAACAATGTCTGTGTAATTAGTTTGATTTTTTTTCTCCCTTCATTAATTGAAATTTTAAAATAAATCTTTCATTCATGCCAAGTTCATTTCAATCAATTAAGATTCCATATATGAATTCATTAAAAAAATAAACTACCACCACAATAATATCGACATGTCGTTTGCAATACTCGATGAAAAGTGCAAGTGATTTCTCTTTGCAACGGTAAGTAAGAAGCAAAATTATATACCTTGCAACCATATTTTCAAATGTATACCTCTGTCTTGTATTATATATAATGATAACATAGACTTTGCATTGACACAATTCCAAAAGCATTATCAGTCAATTTTGTCTTTCTTGATTTTCATTTGGTATTAGATGAAAAAGACCAATAGATTATATATTAATCAAAACTTGAATTTTCTGGAAAACTCAAAAACACATACTCTATGTACCTTTGTTAAATAAAAAAATATATATATTACAAGACTATTATATTATAAATTACGAGACTGTGTGAATAATTGCACCTTCAGCATTGAGCCTTCAGTTGCAGCAAAAATTTAAAACAAGCCAAGAGCAAAGTGAGGCTTGCGATTTCAAAAAGAAATAACTTTCTCCTATTTCTGGAGGTTATAAGAAAAGTTTGTAGAGTACACAAGATGTACCTTTGAAAACAGTGGAACTTTTTTTACCTCCTCTTCTACATTGCTCTGTGTATGAAAAGCTTAAAGATTAGAGGCTAAAACAACTGGATTACAAATTGAAAAAAGAGATTGTATGAAAGATTTATTTTGTACTTTCGGCTATGCTTAATTTTAACCTCGTGAGCATCACTTCAGGTGCTTTGAGTGCCAGGGTTACATCAAAACTGATATTAAAATGTTAATTTGAATTTGAAAGAATTCATCAAGTGGAATATCTTTTTTCTTTTGTGTATAGAATTTGGCTAAATGGAATAAAATATTTTTTGATCATAAGATTTTTTACAGTAAAGGTATAGAACCGAATAAGCAAAAAGTGTTGTTCCAATTTTGCAATTTTCCATTAACCTATTTAAAGGCCATTTGTATGAAATGCTCATTTTTTCCTTTATAGAAATTTATATATTGAATATTTGATGTTATTATCTAAATTTAAAGACAACTTAGGGATTTTGCCTAAATATATATGTTATGAACTTGTGAAATGATCCATTAAAGCATTACAGCAAAAAGATAGTAAAAAGTTATTTGTCTCTCTGGGGTTATATTCAATATGACAATAATGCTGTAAGATTTCTAGCATTGATGCATATAAAATACCAGTGCTCTAAAATACTAAAAAAGTGCCTCAGCAAAACTTTTCTGAGGATAAATGATATTTACCTCTGTAAGTCTTCCTTATGCCTCGCATTTTTGATTTACTTCTTTCTTATTGATGACTAGCTGAGTATAAATACTAAAAAGTAAAGGTTTTCCTCATGTTCTATTAAGTTAATATTGTCAAATTACTTCTTGTGGCAAATTCATCAGTTGGAATGCTAAGTGAGTAATATTTTTGCCTTGACAAATGACAGCTTTTTGCTGAGGATAACTGATACTCTCCTCTGTATTTGTGTCAGCAATTGCTGATTGCCAAGGTGAATTCAGACCACTGAAGTACAGTCAAACCTGTGTAAGCTAGATAATTGTAGAATAAAATTGCCCAGCTTATGACTGAAACACAATAATGAACTTCAATTCCCGAAGAAAAGTATCAACCATACTAGCAACCCAAAATTCTAGTTTTAATCACGGTATATCGTATCCTCAAATTTTTTGAAAAAGGAATTTATTATTTTTTTAAGATATTCTTACAATTTTCTTTTACACTTTGTGTATATATATCTGCTAACAAATTATACTAAGTGTCTGTCACACATAGATAAAAACAATGTAAAAATGAATAAAAGGGACACCCTGTGTTCTCCTTGGGGTCTTCAGGGGTACAAGTTTAATGAATAAAAGTAACACCCTGTGTTCTCCTTGGGGTATTCAGGGGTACAAGTTTAATTGTAAAACTAATAAAATGGTCCTAAAATGGTCGAAAAATATTTATATCCACTCTCATTAATTTGTGCAAGAGGAGCTTTGACCACTCTCCTGGCAATTTTCGAATAACAAAGCCTGAACACCCAAAGAAATCTTTTTAATATAATAAAAATTTGGCGGCTCCAGTCCAAGGTGTTTATTTTCCAGTCCACCTTAACGTATATTAAAATTGTTGTTATTATTGGCATAAAGATATTTCTTGTGACCAAAAAATATTTTAAAATCTCAAGACAGATCATTTGTGGTTAACAATAAGATGTAATTTTTTATTCAGAAAAAGAATATAAGATTCTTAAGAGAAGAATATAAGATTCTTAAGAGGTCAGTTTATAGATTGATTTTTTTTAATGTGAAGTCATAAGATCTTTGAAAGATATATCTACAGTAAGTTCAAGATGACTGTCTAAAGGCATAATTTTAAATTGATATGTTACAGGTATAGGGACCTCAGAATATGCGTGGGCAGTTTTTCTTGAATAACTTAGTACAGAATGCATTTTAAACAAAAAAACTGTTATTTTATAAACAACACTTAAATAATCTACCCAATGAAATACAAATATACACTATCATATTTTTGCTCCTCGAAAAAAGCTGTTAAATTCAAAAAACTTTCAGTTAATTTTTTAAAAGTTTTTTTGCAAGCACCTCTTGTGTGAGTGAATTTCAAGGTAAGTCTGCTTTACAGTGCTTAAAACCTTATCTGTGGTGTCTACAAAAAGGTTTAAAAATATTGACAGGGAATATGACTTGTTACCATGACAATTGCACTGAAAATATACCAAAAAAAAAGCATTTTTTGTGTACATTTTGAGGTCCCTTATATAAAAATATCAACTTTGAGAATTTAGAAAAGTATCTTAAAGTCTTTGAAAAAGGATGCTGTAATTATTTTTGTTTTTGACTAGTAACAGACAATCCTTTTAATCTTTTATCATTTTTATGGCAACTTTTAATGAGCACAAGTCTTCTGGTATCAACTATTGCTTGACCTTGTCATAACCATTCTCTGTAACAGCTTTTTTGAGGTCTTTGAGTTCTTTTTTTCTTCTTCTTAGTATTTTCCCTGGCTGCTATAGCTTCTGCCTATGTATTCGCATTTGTCATTTAAGCTCATTCTGATTTTTCTCAAATGTATTCATAAGGTAAATTTTAGTTTCAAAGTCATTTTTTAACAGTTTATTTGTGAAAACTGATTCAATATCACCAATGTAAGGTCATAAAGTATAAATATATGTTGTAAAGCTTTGAAAAAACAATGAAAGCAATTTAATAAGACTAGACGTATCTAAACTACCTGCTTGCCAAGGTATGAGAGCTAAATCAAAAACAAATTGATAAAATTCAAATTTTATCTGTGTATATTGTGAGGTACCTGTTGTGTATATTTTGAGGTACTCTTAGCTTATAAAAATTACTGAAAGTAAAGGTTAATTTAATTGATTGAATTTTCTGAAAGGTAAGTCTATCAGAAATTTCCACACAAAAATTTGCAAAGTGCAGTTAAACATTCAGTAAAGTATTGCAATTTTTGCTGATGTACATTCTGAGGTCCCTAAGTAAAAAAACATGAAAATTCAAATGTGTAAGCCAAAAGGCTGTACTCTGATATCAAAATGATATCCCAGGAAAAAATTGTACAAGGATAGGGTATCTGTTCGGATTATTAATTATCCTGAATTCTTTTCTTTTGTTACAAAATTTCAAGCTAAAGACCTGTGTATATTCTGAGGTATGTACTTATACCTGTGTATATGCCTGTGTATATACTTCAACTAAACCAAAGTACTTTTAGAGTATTGGGACTTGTAGGTAATTTGGGCCCAAGAAGGGGGTTTCGCCCCAAAATGGGTTCAAAAATTGTCCTACCAGACCCGAAAATGGGCATTGCCATGGCAAAAGTGGGCTTGGTCACCAAAAAATATTTTCATTAAAATGTCCTCCGATAAATTTTATACAAAGTCAAAAGGTTTTATGGTAACTTCGGAATGAAGTAATTGACTTTGAGAAGATCGACTAACTTTGAGATATTAGATACAAACTGGTCAGCACACGAACTGTGTGCCTATTTGAATTTTGTTCAGAAATTTCTTCTTACTTGTAGGAAGATCTAACAAACGGCCTTTCGTTTATTCAGTGAAAAGAGACTATGCAGGCAACTGCAGCTGCTAGCACTCTCAAACTTTGTAACTTTTTATCAAATTGTGATACAATGTACTTGAAGTATGTTTTTAAAAACATTTCTCATACTCGTGTCTTGTTAGCCACAACTCACCAAATCCAAGAAAAAGTGATGTTGAAAGCAAGAAATAAGGCGATGCACCAAGATGTTCTTCTTTGTTTGTTGGCCAGTTTGTAGGGGCATTTCAATTGCTGTTTTCAAACAATTGGCCAGTTTGTAGGGGCATTTCAATTGCTGTT
>JANSTP010295809.1:0-17748 GCA_025330745.1 Cladonema radiatum | reverse complement strand
TCTATATTTTATTATGTTAGGTTCACCTTTTGGTAAGTGATCATTCATAGTTGTGACAACCAATTTATGGAAGTCGGGAAGTCCAGTTTCTGAGGTGAAAGTTTTTATGAACATTTTAGATTTGTTCGTCAGAATCAGATCAATACAAGAAGGATTAGAAGGATTAGTTTTATTACAAGGTTATATGAGCTACAAAAGTTGATCATATCAATATTATTCAAATCTGCATTGAAATCTCCCATGAAAATTAAGTTGTCGTATTTTAGGACGAATTTGTCCACTTGACGACTAAGACAGTTTAGATGGCTACTTATATTGCTTACGTGGGGGAAAGTATCATCAAGTTTTGTTTAATAAACCATCAATTTATCGAGGGAATTCTGAGAACTAAAGACAAGTGCGTCAAATTTATTTCTTATTGAGTTAATATTAATATGCCCTATAGAAACATTGTTTGTGTTTTTAGTTTCGAAGTTTGTAGAAATTGAAGCCTTAGATGAAAATGGGTTGGATAGACTGCCCGTGTCACATCATTCTTTACTTAAAAGATTAACATGTTTAATAAAGTTTATCGCCAGCTTCCCACCAGCCGACCATTATTCCCAGCCGAGCACTCCCCAGTTTCTAGCTAGTCGAACGTTATCTCTCTAGCTAAAAGGTGATAGAAACTCTTACCGGTAGCTCTTCCATTCAGCTTTCTCGTCTCTTGACAAGTGGGGCAAATGCAGCCAGAACATCGTCAAAAATGGAGGACAAAAACACAAATTTACACAAAGTTTTGACCAAATGTAGGCCATAAATATCAGGTGTAGGACAAAGAGATTATCAAAAATAAATAACTTATACATCCCTTACCATGATTTATATCTTTAGCTAAGAAAATGGTATTACAGTGAACTGAGGCTGTCCATCCAGCTAAGCTTCCCATCTGAAATTTGACGTATTTTTTACAACATTTTTAAAATAAAGTTTCCATTTATGATCTGGCAATTTACGAAAAAACTTGATTTTGTCTCGATAATTAATCATAGAAGATTAGCATATCAGGGGTTTTCCAGTGAAATTCTTGTTTTTCAAAGCCATATTTTTAAAATAGTTTTGATAGTCATCAAGACAAATATGAGGTTCCAATGTCAGAAAATTTTCTTGTTGAAAAGCGCCAAAATTTTAAAATCAGCCGTAAGGCGCCTCATTTTCGTGGTATTTGAAAAGTTCGAAGGTAACCATATCAACCACGAGAAGTTAAACGTAAATGTATGCGATTTGCTGAAAATGGGAATTTCGCCCCAAAAGCAGCCTTAATTTTCAAAAAAAAATGGTGTGGAAATAATTTCTATAAGGCTCTATCAGATTATAGTCATAAAATCTGCGTTCAGGTGAGAAACTACTAATAGTTGAAAATATCGCTTATTTTTTTGCCAAACTGTTTGGCAGCTTTGAACCAAAATTGGGCGATTGTAATGGTTATTGGGCTCCGAATTTCATGAAAATTGGCAAAATCATCTATTAATTCAGAACATTTAAAGCTATTAAACATGAGATACACCGACTTTACAGAAAAAATATTAGCATCGCATAGGAAATAGGATACAGCTTGGCTTAAAATTAGAAACTCTTATACTATTGCATAAGTATAGTTACTAATTCTATCTAATGTAGCATTATCTAACCCCCTCTACTGTATTCCAGAAGGTAAAACGGAAATGCAGAATGTCTTCATAATTAATATGTGACAAATATGATAAGAAATAAATATTTGTAATAAAACTTGTATTTGAATGGAAAAAATATTAACAAAAAAAAAGACAAAATATTCGAAAGTTATTTTGAATGTATTTCTACTGTAAAGCAATACAAAGAGATATCAACAAAGTGATACTTTATACTTTGTGACGCATATTAATAGAATTTTGAAATTACATCAATTGGGGTCCAGCGTTCCCTTAGTTCATCTAAGCTATAAACAGTTTAAACCTTTTGTATTGCTTTTCTTTTTAGATTACTCGATATTGTAAAAGCGTTTGGCAAGGAAACAATTGTATGGCAAGAAGTAATTGATAATGGTGTTATTGTAGGGCCAGACATATTTCATTTACTCTGTTTCAGGAAAATACTTTCTCCTTTTTAAAAAGGCGACAAAATCAAAAAACCCTGAAGAACTAGTGGTGGCTTAACTATTATTGATCAGGATAGAAATCGCCAAGAAGCTTGTTGTTTGTGCTGTATTTTTAACGTTATTATGTTTTTTAGCGTCATTCCTTACCTTATCAAAGCTGATTAGTACTAATCATGTATAAAAGGAAAAAGAACCAATTCAACAAAATCTTACAAAAATGCCTTTATAAAACCATAAATATTATTAAAGGGGAACTGAAGTCAGAAAAAAACGCACCTTTTTTATGCCTTCATTTTAGAGAGGTCATTATTTCAAAACTAACGATGTATATTTTGTCAAATGTTTTTATTGGAGAAAACAGTTTTCAAAAATTCCTGAATTATGACGTCATGTATGTGATACTTTATATTGAAAATATACTAAAATCTATGAAAAAACGAGTGAATTAAACAGATATTTATATCACACCTCAAAAGAGTCAGTGTCATAAAAAAGCAGGTCAATATTTATGAGAAAAAACAAACACTATTTTTTTGATCATCATTTGAATTGTCTATAGGCAACATATTTAGAATTCACCCTTGACTTTTAATATCGCTAGTATGACGTCACAAATAATATTAAAGGCGGGAAGGTACACTTTTTTCTGATTTTTTCCCGCCAAAACTGAAGGACTTTTGAATGTATATGTACCCTAAACTTGGGCATTTCTTTTCTGGAGTATTTCTGTGGGTGCAGTCCCTTAATATGACAACAGGTGGCCAGGTTACTGTGACATATTTGTTGCACCGTACTTTCTACGTCCAATTCCTAACACCCATCATTACACCTTCAACCAGTTTTCTTCAGTTTTTGCAGTTAAAAAATCAGAAAAATATTCTACCTTCCCGCCCATCATCATCTTGAAAACCATCAACGCCAGCCCTTGCCCCAGCGACCGTGTGCAATAGTGATGTGGGGCAGAAGACTAGGCGTGGTCTAAAATCTAGAATCTATCATAGGCACAAGGCCTAAAACCAAAAGCACAAAGAAATCATCATACGGAAAAAAGGACAAAGCATACTGCCACACCCTACTCATACAGCAAAGAAGCAACCATCGGCTTCTTTTATACCCAAACATGGGTCCCAATCATTCAGCACATAAGGTGCATTAGTCTGGAAAGTCCTGAGATGTTAACCCTACGACAACAAACTAACAAATGAGGAAAAACGTGTAAACTGTAGTTTTAATTAAAACCTCTGAACACCCAATGTCAAATTCATAAAACCACCTGCATTCTGTCAAATGCATGCTCGCACACATGTTTACCATGTGCTCAGCTGCATTTCTCAGCTGCCTGCCTATCGATTCAACGTGCTCTCCAAGCCTTTAACCCTACCTAAATCTGACCCTAACCCTAACTCTAACCTTAACAACCTCCATGCATCTTTGCCACCATCCAGAGCCCACGCACAATAGGGTTAAAAAGAACCCCAAATTTGTTTTGAAAACAACTGCCTTGTGTGTGTGTGAGGAATTCTAGAATCATGCAAAACATTTACACACTTGATTTGCAATTTGTGGAGGTTGCCGAAAAAGCCTTACTAGATCAAAACATTAACTTTTATTATGAGGAGGAACTGGATTCAAGTAGTGGTGACTACCAAAAGGTAAAACAAATCAAAAAAGAGTATCTAGAAAATAAAAAATCAAATATCATAGGTATAGTCAACACTGTTGACTTTGCTGAAAATTGGTATCGTAGGAAGTCTTACGTCGTTAACAATGTAATTCTAAAGAGTAAAACCTACAATGCTCTTTTACTTAAAACAGCTGTTGATGACAGATGGAACGATTCAGATTTCGGTCACATTCCTTTCGTTTATGGGTATGACAGTAATGGAGAGGCTATTTTGCTAGAAGAATTTTCTTCACTATTTAAATCATTTTGAGTTGGAATCCCTGTTTCAAATCCGGAGGATATGGAAAACTGCTCCTTATTTATAGGAACATTTCCTATTACCTTTGCTGACTATGAAGAAAACCCTACAATTTGCTTCAGAAAAAGCTTTCAAATTTATGACGGTGAATTTGAATGGGGTGTCTCATTGAAGAACAGGGTATTTGGAGAAGGTGTGACATCACAGTATATTTTTAAAGATAAAACATTTAGTAAATAAAAATCTGGACAATTTGATTGGTTATCCGTGATCACCTATTTTTGTAGCTACAAAATAATAAATATGGAGTAACAAATCTAAATTTTTTGATTCCTGAAAAGTCGTATCAACAATGAATTACTTAATCAACAGTGTAAGAGGTTAGCCTCGTGGAAGATTCTACAAAATTATCAAGCGACAGTGGTTTTTGTTTTTTTCGCGTCCTTGTTACAATTGTGATGTGTGTGACCAATTTTATGATTTCACTGTGAATAGTGATTTTTTCAGTGATGGATATGATGAAAGAACTTTTTCTCTAGAAATGTTAGCAATGGTAAAGAAAGAAAAATGGAGAAAACAACAGACATTAGAAAAAATGCCTATAATAATCTCTATGGAATTATATGTGAAATCTGAAGGAAAAAGATTTACACATTCAGATCTGCCCCACCGTAATGAATGTTCCTGACCCCGTTACCACTGCCACACCGCAAACTTACAAATATTTTCTGCATTACGTGGAAGCTTATTTTCAGAAACAGTTAATACCAAAATCGACATAGGAATTTTTAAGCTACCATTCGGAGATGATAAGAAAGTACAAAAACAATGGAAAAGTTATTGACATTTTGTGAGATTCCAGTGGATTTGGATCGGAGGAAGATTATTGTACTGCTTTGTTGCCAACAATTACAGTATTGTTAGAAATTGTAGAAAGCAATTTCTAATTTCATCACACTTTTTACAAGTAAAATAGAAGTTACAATATACAATAAAATAAATTCTGTTTTCAATTACTTCAAATTGACTTTGGTTTCTTTGATCTTTGTAATGTTGCATACCTTCTCAGCAGCGTCTATTATTGCTAAAGCGTTCACCATCTTATAGTATTGGCAAGTTCGATTTCCAAAAAAAAAAAACGTTTTCCTTGCACCAAACTGGTGAGCTGTAGGCACATATATCCTGGGTTAAGCATAGAACTATCAAATATGTTTCTGATGATAAACTAGCCAAACTGTCAGTTGTAATGCCTACAGTGGAAAACGTATCTCTAGGACAAATTGTTTTGTTTCCATTTGACTGTAAAATACGGTGTTTTAGTTTATCCAAATATATATACATTTTGGTGTTGCAATTAAAACCGTCATAGGAATAATAATGCCAAAGTCATGATAAGGTAGAAAATCGGAAATCTTGTTTTGTTTTGGATAGAGGTCTTTTACCTCCACATTATGCATGTGGTAAAAATAGATTTTCAATTGTGTCGTGTAAATTACTGGTGCTCTGCTATGATGTTTTTTTATAAAAGCAATTTCGCTTATCGTCCATCCTATTCGGTTTTTGAATCTCCTATTACAAATAACCTTGTAGGTCTGCTTGGGTAAACAAAACATTTTTTGTTACCTGAAAAAATCCGAACGGGGCTTGTGGTAGGAATATAGCGATGCTATAGTGTGGGAACTGATAATCCATTGTTCGAAATCTGCCATTATAAATCCCAAACTCGAATCAGTCAAACACACTGAAAACACCGATGCTTTTCTCATACATTGTTGTTTCTGTTGATCACTGAGAGAGGTCGTAGAATTTTTGCATTTCATTTTATAAGGCAATGTCTACTTTTACAGAGTAAGGAAGTACATTTTTTTTCGTAAATCATTGTTTACTTAAAAAAAGTAGCCAGGTACACTGAGTAAATACACATGTACAGAATTTCAAATTTTCTGTGAATGCTAGCAGCATGATTAGCGCATGTTCGTTCAACCTCTTAATTTTCTAGCTAACATCATCTTTTGTTTTCCATTTAATCTCCTCGCTTTGAGAATTTTAGTTGCAATAATTCCGGAGGCAACAGACCTTCCAATTTTAGGTAAAACCTTTGCCATAAGTGGTCCAAGGAAACCAATAAAAGCCCCTTCTGTCTTCTTCTAGCATACAATCTTTTGTTTCGTCTCAATTTACCCTTATAAACAAAGGACTTATTATCGGTTAAAGTACCTAAGAAAGTTATTCATAGCTTTTATAGATAATATATCAGCAGAAACAACAATGGATTTTAACAATATGTCAGAGGAAGAGGTTGCAGTACTTCTGGCATTGATAAAGAAGAAAAAATTTAACAATCAGAATAAAGCTATTCTTCAGATGGGTTCACAAGAGCAACAGGTGTCTCCATTTTTGTCAGAGTATAATAAAATTATGGAAATGTTTACTGTCAGTCAAAAGGACGCATCACAAGAACATTTGTTAAAATTGTTGGATTACAATGAAACATGTCAGCATTAAAAATACGTTCCTGAATTAACAGTGTTTGAATTAAAAGTTGCTGGTATGAATCCGCCTGTATTTCTATATGATATGTAACATAATTGCACAGGCATACCCTTACGATGTTGTCGATGAAATGGCAGCAGGGGAAACAGAGGATGGTTTTTTTTATGATTTGAAGAAATTGTTTGATGAAGTATGTAACTGCGAAGATAAATAAAACTTTATGTAAACACTCTCGTTTAGAATCTGTTGCCATTGCCAATTAGGGAGAAACGAAAATTTTCATCATGCAGAAGAAAACGTCCGAGTCACAGTTTATTTCTTTTATTGGCAGTCCAGGAAATTTGAAAGCTTCTCAAGCAATTCCGGATACCGTTACTATTACAGCTCCTTATGCCATTAAGCGTATGTTAGCAATGGTACAAAGAAATCTGTTCTATTCGGTTCTGATCGGTTCTGTTTTTATGTTAAGGCATCTGCTGATCGTTTTTCATACGGCTAATACCGTTGCCTAAGGTATTAACTTAAATCCGCAATATGCTTTGCCAGAGGATAATTGTGACGGTGAGATTAAGTAGGAATTCCCATGTGATATCATTCGAAAGAGCCTTGTTGAGAGAATGCATAATCCTGCAAAAATTATAAATTATAAACGCTACTATGATGTTATTGCAATTTTAATTTAGACTTATTATAATTAAAAATGGATTGAAAGATATATTTTCAGATATATTAAATGGCTTGGGACATACAAATGTTGTGTGTAATAAATGCGGGTCAAAAGAATGTCGACCAACTTTCACGATTTACACTGGTGATGATCGAACGAAGACGAAATTCAATAACGAAGAAGCGGCGTGGAATTACGTTATTAAAACATCTGGGTTGAACCAAAATGAAAATAATACAGAAAAAAAAATTAATTTTTATTTAAGGGAAAAAAGAATCTCGTTTATTAAAAATAAATTGTTGCTGTTTTCTGTTCTGTCTCCCTTTCTGTCTCTTAGTGTGAATCCTATAAATATATACCATACGCAGTCATTGACATAATGTATTTCTATTTAGGTAATTAAATAAAAAATGAAATGTTTTGTATGTAATCCAGCTGTTAAGAAAAATGAATGGGTTAAGCATCTATATGACAATGATGTGAATGGTATTTTACATTATTTAGCTACTTTGAAGAAAAAAAGTAATGGAAACCTTTATTGGTGTCATAGTGGAAAAATTTTACCCACTAATCTAAAATATTTTACGCATATTGCACTCTGTCATAATCGAGCCGGCAGTTCTATTGAACATGGTAACTCTGAGGATTTGACCAAACAAATACATTTGGAGGTTGCCGAAGCCAATTTTTTGGGAACGCTTATTTAAAGGAAAAACAGTTAAGCATTAATCAACCAGTTATCAAAAACACAAGGATAATCTGCCTATTGGGAAAAATTATTTTCACAAAGACAATTATTTTCCAAAATATTTTTTACTAATCAAAGGATATTTCCTGCAAAAGAAAAAATAATATTTTAAAAGCATCACAGGAACCACAAGACGATTGGCAACAAACTTTTTCAGGATTAATTGGAAATACAGTTACATCTCCCAGAGGATATTATTATAGTATACCAGTAGCCTTTTATTGTAACTTTTTTAGACCTGAATAAACTTTACCAGCAAATTATGTATGGAATCTAGAAATAAACTTAGAACAAATTGCTATATCTCTTCTTGACGACTGACTACTTAGGTTTAGGAGATGGAAAAACTGAAGATGATGCTAATGCATTGGATATAGGGCGATGGAAGTATGTTTCAGCTCTATACTTAAGAGTTGGATACGTAGAGTACATTGTGCCAGCTAAATATACATACAGAACTATTTTATCTATACTACAAAGTTATAGAATTAATAGGTGTATTGAATATTACACTCACATTGAATCCACACTGTTAGGAATGACTACATTAAATGCAACATTACCACATGTTGAGGTTAAACCTGATCACAATATATTTTCTTAAATCGATGTTAACACTTTCGAAAGTAATAATATGGTTTCAAATGTTTTCATGGAGAAATTAAAAGCTATTTTCAAATTCCTTACAAGTCTTTAATCAAAAATTGTATTAAAAAAGTTTGCATTATGAGAAAGTCAAGACGTAAAGTTATTATTTTAATAAAATACCATGGAGGAAAATAAATAAAGACGTGAAAACAAAGAGGAAGACTTCGCCACTACAAAAAATCTGTCAAAAATCTTGTCAATAATGAAGCTGTCAGAAGTACTGCCAAAGATAATTTTTGGTACCCTTAATAAATCTGCAAAAATAATTAATAGAATAATTTCAAGATGGAATAGAAAAATCGTAAAGGAAAAAGAAGAAAAGTCTATAGGAAACGAGATTTGAAAGGTAGAGGAAAAACTATAAATGAAGAACTTGCAAAAAATTTAGCAATAAAAAATTAAACAGACACAGCTGCTGTTGGAATTAATTTTTGAAAGAAAAAAAAGAATAGTTCAACTCCAAGTGCGAAGCTTTCTAAACCACATCCTGCAGTGTACATACCAAGACAATCATGAGTGCAGTGAACACATCTTTAGCGCCACCAAACCCACTTAGCTATTATTACAACGCTAAGAAATTGCAAGGTAGAGGTAAAGGAAAGAAACGATTGAGTATGAAAAAAAGAAAAAAACATGAAAGAAGGATTTTTATCAGGAACAGCAGCAAGTGCATGGAATAAGGTATTTGACAGAACATTTAAAAAATTTGGAATAAGTAATACAAACGATATAGCCAATGTAGTAACACCAAGCCTCAAAAATAATGCCATAGATATTCCCAAAAACACTATAAAAATTTTAAAATGCACAAATAAGAAAAGTTGTCAATTGGAAAAATAATAAAATAGCAAACGCACCAAATATCATCAGGGGATTACTGAAACTAATGCAAGCGGAATTCTCAAATTTTTCAACGGTCATGAGGGACCAAGTGTGTACATCAATTTTTGTGGAGCTTTTGCTTCAAATCAAATATTTTGTTTCATCGACTTAGATAATAGACGTAAAGAAAAAGTCAAAAAGAAGCTGCCATCTGCAATATACAACAGTGACTACTCTGATAAAGAAAGAACTCATTGGTTTTTGATCATCTCAATAAATCAATACTGGGTATTCATATATGATTCAGTTGGAAAATTTTCGCTAGAGTCCTTTGTTTACAGAAGGGAAAGAGCAATAATTAATAGTTTTTTTAGTCAAAATGAAATTCGTATTAATAAGAAAAATTTCCTTATTATGTTTATCAATATAATCTAAACTCTGAAAAGTTTGTTAATTTACCTAATGGCACTGTAAAAAATCTGATTGATACAGCAAGAGGTTTGTTTAGTTTATTGGTAGGATAATCTTTGAAAAATAAGGTAAAGACATTTACCGTCCACACACTGGATGATCAACTTTGTTGGCAGTTTAACTCACTATTTGTACGCTGAGCCAATTGACAAAAAGTTTTTAAGTAAAAGTAAATCTCATAGTGGTATGATAGAAGAATTAATAAAGTATCATCACAACACAGGACGTTTATCTAGTCAACTAATCAATTCAGAACATATGCAAGAATTTGCAAAAGATCATCAATTAGATTTAACATTTGATTCAGAAAATGAATAAATTAGTAACATATTCCAGGGCATCAAATATTTTACTACAAAAGATATAAATTTCCAACTTTCAATAGCAAAGGAAGAAGAAAAGCAAAGTTATGCTGTTAGCTAATCAATTTACACGTTTGGATAACATAAATAACGTTATATTAAAGGAGACATCAACTTAATTCTAAAGAACACTAAGATACATTCAACAAAGCAGTGGTTAGTTGTTAAAAGAAGTAACTAAAGCTATTTCCTCACATACTGGAACAAAAAGAAATGGGTATTAATGGGTCAAAAGTAATCGAATTTCAGAAAATTATCAGAAGACAAAGATACGTCGGTGATGGTTCAAGTAAACGTCAAGATGATGTCACCAAGACGATAAATAATTACGTCAAAAAAGAGGAAGTTAAGGAACATCTTTCTCTAGAATATATTTATGAATATGCAGAAAGTTTGTATTATTATACTCCTTAACCCTAACGAACGACTTACAAAGTTGAGAGCAAAATCTAAAAACTTCAAACAAAATGATTTTGAAAAATTATTTGATAACAAAGAATCTTTGTATCATATCAAGGCATTAGCAAAACAAAAAGAGGCAGAAAAAGAAAGAGACTGTACTTGCATGTCACATTTCTGTAATACTTGCATGGATGACAAACTTTCTTCTTTCTTTTTATGAGGAAGTAATGGCAGAAAGTTAAAAAATTGGGAAGAAGAAAAACCTATCCGCTTATCCTAAATTCAAAAAACCTCATATTGGATTAATATTTATAGACGAGTGTTTTTTTTGTTTTTTTTTTCGATTTCTGGAAAAATATTAAAATTGGTTATTTATAATTGGATTGCAAATTGGAAAGAAGAATTACTTAAGTTCTCTTAAGTAATGAAGTAAGTTTAGTTTAGCCACTCAAAGGTGACGCGGATGAAACGCCTTCAGCGCTGAAGCCTGATTTCCAAGGTGGTCTAATATCAACGTCATTACAGACTTAGGTCCTAGCGTAATCATGCTCCCATATGTGCTCACAATCATTTCCTGACGGACAGATATTTTGCTGGCTAGACGACCGAGGCGTCGGTTTGAACTCGGAATCCTTAGATTCAACGAACCTTAGGATTCGCTGCCCGATGCGCTACTAACTGTGCTACGCCCCCTTAGTGATGTGCAGTAATGTGCCAAGTGATGTGCCCTCTTCAGTGATGTGCCAAGCTTCTACTCCTCTATTTCTAATCTGACAAGTTTTTCAAGGTTGATATTGCTCTTGGGAAATCTCCGCTCTTTCTTATTATAACCATATTATTTGAAAGCTGTAATAAAATTTATAAATGCCTTCAGACAGTTTTTCAATACTATTATTTACTGAAAAACGTTTCTTTCAAAATAAATGTTTGTTTCTAATCATCATTTTCTTTATTTATTTTTTTAATAGTTTTTTCTTCATTGTTCTTCAAAAACCTTATCAACACCTGACGTAATCAGTGGTATATTAAGCTTTTAGCAATAATTATAACTTGTTATGTTTAGTTGGACAATAGCACTATCATTAATGTGTGGTTAGAGAACTGGAGAATGGACACAGATCGAATTACTCGTGAAGGTTATAGAACAATTTTATCTTCACCATGGTATTTGAACTACATATCATACGGAGAGGACTGGAAGAAGGTAGTTTTATGCATTTAATTTAAGTATTTTTTGTACAAGTTTTTTCTATGACAATTGAGCATATTGCAACATTAGTGTCGGAACAAAGGAATTTTTCATTAGGTTTTTATTGGAACCTGAATAGTATCTTCTCTCATCGTCTTGTCTGGAATTCAAATAACAATGAATTCTACATTTCCAGTTATACGTTGATTCAAAGAGACCATCCGAGTGGTTGTAAGCGTGGTTGTGTTTGTGTTTATCGTAAAGATGAACTCCCCATGAAAGCGGTCAAAGATACTTATTTAGAAGAAAGTATTCATTTTGAAGTGATTTGCAATGAAAAATTGATTAACATTTTTTTTATAAGAAACCAGCTTATAAGAAACCTAGCTAGCAGCAGACATGTCAAAATTTAGGCACTTTTGGAAGTAAGAATATGTAACTAATTTTTCGTACACTCCCTGAATGGTTCTAAAAAATTTAATATCAAATTTACGGTTTGTTGCTACAGCCACGGCTTATGACGTCATCAAAAGGTCGTTTTTGGAACATTTTTAATATCTTCTTTCCTATTTTGCTTTTGGAAACCAAACTTGGTACACTAATACCCTAAATGTTTCTGCAAATGTTAAGGCAAAATTCAACGGACTTTTGCTATGGCAACTGCTGGGAACTGCGTAAGTAGGCCCAACCAATGGTACAGCGTTGGACGACGCTGTGTCAAGATATAAATCTTTAGATTTGCTGCTGGAACTGCGTTAGTAGGGCAATACGACGCTTTAGCGTTGTGTTACACCTTGATCGAGCGGTCTTTTATTTCTAGCTGTTAACATCACAACAATCTATTATGTTATAAGTACTGTAACTATTTAATTAAAAAACCTGATAACAAGACCAATATTTTGCCTTTACTGACCATACTAAGTATATATAACTTGGATCATGTGCTAGAGATTTTAGAACTTTGATATTTGGTATAGAATCGCGTAGCGATCTGGGACTGTGTTAGAAAGGCACTAAGTACTACGCTTTGAGGTAGGGGTTTATTATTTGCAACTGTTGACATAGCGAGGATCTATTATGTTATAAATAATATATTAAAAAACTTGTTAACAACCATAAAACCATATCTTTCCTTTGCTGAGCATATTTAGTAAAGATAACCTAAAACATTGTAGCTTTGATTTATGGCTATAAGATCGAACAGTGATCTGGGACTGTGTTAGCAAGCCTATACGACGCTTCAACGTGGTGCGACGCTGCTTGTAGCTAGTCTATATATGATTTACGTAGCGTCACAAACCTTATTTGAAACTGAGCATGCCTCATTTCAAAAATTGAGCAAAATAAACGATTCTTATTGGCTCAAAACTATGTTAAAAAAATCAATCATAAAACGTCAAATACTTTTTTGAATAAATCCACTTCGATGCTCCTGGAAGATGCAGATATTTCACGTATGAAACTTTCCGTACATAAACGGGAAGTAATTAGCATGGGAAAAAGTTATCAAACTTTGTACACACAGACTTAAAATGGTTCTTCATATTTTCCGCCAAATATTGTCAGTTTGTGGCAGTGGCAACGGCTTAAGACGTCATTTAAACGTCAATTTTTGAAGGGCTTGTTACCCTCTTCTGTACTTTACCTTTCATGAAAAGATTAATTTTCAAAAATGTTTACAAGTTCTTATGTTTTTTGCTTTTAGTCATCAAATTTGGTACACATATTCCCCAAAGGGTTTTGAAAATTCCTAGACTAATTTTTACGATTAGTTGCTATGGCAACGACATATGAAGTCATCAAAACATACATTTACTAAATATTTTATATATTCACCTGCTCTTTGTTTAAGTAACCAACCACGGTTAGAATATAGGCCAATTTTGACAATTGGTTGCTATAGCATTGACCTATGACGCCATTAAAAGAGTATTTCTAACCGGCATGAAATTAAAAAAGTAAACAAAAATAACTTTTTCGTTTTATTTTTCCGTGGCCGAACGTGAAACTAAATTTTTGCAAGTTTCATCTGTAATTGAATTTGGTAAATGCAATCACTTTTAGAAAAAATAAAACAAAAACTTGTTTTATCAATTTTTTGACAATTATGAAGAGATGAAAGTTTAAAGACCTGAAAGTAGCTGCATATTTCATAAGTTCTCCTCTACACTATGATTTATTTTTACAAGCAAGTAAGTTAGCTGGTTTATTACAGAGAATCAATAGATAATCAAGTAGAAGGAAGCATTTGGCAGTAATTTTTAGAAATGCAACCACCTCTAGCTACCTTTTATCCTTTAGAATTTAATCTAGCTAGTCTGTAGTTGAGTCAAAAAGCTTCAGGGTTGGTAGGATTATTGTTATTGACAATTTATTATAAGAGGTAAAACCAATTTCTTGACCTTTTGTGTACCAAGATGCTTGTAGGTAGCATTACACCACATGGCTATAGAACAGTGACAACAGTGTAGTGGCTTATTGAAGAAGAAGCGTATTGTAACATACTTGAAAAAAGTTCCCTGATAATTTGCCCTGGATAGTTCATATTTGTCAAGGTGTTGAGCTTTGTTGTACGTAGTTAAGTTCATAAAATTAAAACAATCCAATTGTTGACTGATTTTGAATCATGAAATGTGTTTTTAGACCATACATTTTATTGTTAACAATTGGAAGATCTGGAAGACTTTTTTAGTCCAGAATAAATAGTGCATGAAATTACATTAGCGGAACAGCTAAGCAAACACTTTATTTTAGTTGGCAAGATCCATCTATAGTCCACTTTGCTCTCCACGTAAATATTTATTACCAGGCCTTGACTTAACCATAGGTCAACTGACAGTGAGAATTGTTTTGACTTAAATTTTGGCATTATTTCCTGCAGTAAATTATGGGGTTTTCCATGAAGTTTGCTAATCTTTAAAAGTTTCACAACCAATGGTAAATAAGAAAGTCGATTACAAAATGATTGCCTGTTGAAAGCTTAAAAGGAGAAACAACCCAGTTGTGCTGGTTAATAAATAAACTATTTAAATATTCTAGTGAACATTTTTTGTTGATGAAAAATGGAGAAAAATTGCTCATATTGTTTTTAGTACAGATCACCATGCACACTAAAAACTTTCTTATAAATTACTTCCAAGAATTTGGTCTCAATTGTGAAAATCAGTGGGAATGGGGCGGCTCAATTCCAGCAGGAAAGTATAACAATGACGAAAATATTAAATTAAACACAGCTAATTCAGTATTGAGGATTTTGCATTTGTTTGAAAAATTTTTTGTTAGATGTATAGCAGATCGGAGCAGATTTTCTCTTTTATGAGTTGAATTTACCAGGTTTTGGCCAATTTTAACTATTTTTCGAGCTACTAAGGGCTAAAAATAAAAAATCATCAATTTTTACATTCTTAATCATGATTTTTAAGCTCCCTTATTTTTAAATTTTCTACTATTTTTTTTTTGCTGCATCTTTAAAATTTCTTCACTTTTCTCTGCATTCATCCATTCATATTTTATGCTGCGTTTCTTGAGTCTTTTGGTCATCGCATATATTGAATATTAAATTTTATATGTTTTTATTCTGGGGTCATTTTAATGTTTTATTTAATTTTTTTGAAAAATTTAAGTATCTTTATTAATCATCAGTGGAATGGAGGTGAAGCTGCTTCATACTATATAATTTACGGAGCACCACGAACCTTATTTGGAATTAAGCATTTCTTTTTATGGAAAATGGAATGAAATAAAAGATTCTCATTGGCTTAATACTCTGCAGAAAAACAACAAATCAGAAAATGTGAAATTGTTTGGCGTGAAACCACTCCAATATTCCTGGGAAGAGCAGAGGTTTTCCATATGAATATTTCTGTGTAGAAAACAAGACATAATTGCAATGGGAAAAATATTCTTTACCTTCACCTGTACTATCTCTTTAGTGACCAAACTTAATGCGTGTATACCCCAAATGGTCCTAAATATTTTGAAGGTTTGTTGCTATGTCAACGGCTTATGACGTAACTTCAAAAATTTTAAAAAAATTTCTGTACTGTGCTTTTAGCAACCAAACTCGCTACACATATATAGCAGATAGCTCTGAAAACTTTTAGACCAATTTTGACTGTTGGGTGCTATGGCTACAGTCTGTGACGTCATTAAAATCTTTGCTTTTAGTAACAAAAATTGGTACACATATAGAGCAAAGATACCTGAAAACATTAAGGCCACTTTTGAGCATTGGTTGCTATAGCAATGACCTATGACGCCATTAAAATGTCCAATTTTGAAACTTTTTATAGCTTCTTCTATGCTTAGTCTATGGTAACCACTGTACAACTGTTCTTATTCCAAATTAAAACACTTTTATTCTAAACTCACTTATATTCAGCGCTGTGCGATGCTGCATGCAGTTGGTCATACATTAAAAGCGTAGCGTAACACTTCTTTTATGAAAGTGAGCAAGATTTATCTCGAAAATTGAGTGAAATGAACAATAATAATTGGCCTAAAACTATGTTAAATAAAAACCAATCAAAGAATATCAAAATGTTTTGCATTGAAACCACTCCAATATTCCTGAAAAAAGCCAAAATTTCCGGTATGTATCTTCCCATACACAAAACAGGGAAAAAATGCTTTGGGAAAAAAATTCTATGACTTCACTTTGGCTTTGCCTTTAGTGACCAATCTTTATACACTTATACGCCAAATATTTCTTAAGGTTTTTAGGTCAATTTCAACGGTTTTTTTTCTCTGGCAACGGCCTATGACGCCATTAGAAGATCAACATTGTCTTTATTTTATAACTTTACCTGTACTTTCGCTTTGGCAACCAAAATTGTTATACAAAAAACGCAAATGGTTCTGGAGATATTTTACTCTAATCCTGACAGTTGGTTGCTATTGAAACGGCTTATGACGTCATTCTTTACCTTTAGTAACTAAACTGTGTACACATACATTCCAAATGGTTTTGAGCCTTCATTTATCGGATCCTTTCCCTATGCTTATACTTTGCCTTTGCTGAACATCAGTATAGATATCCTAGAACATGTGTTAGAGATTTTAGAGCCTTGATTTATTGGCATAGGATCACGTATTAAATAATAGATTTTTCTTTCAAAAAAACATCGTACAACGCCAAAGCGTCGTATAGGCCTGCTATTGTAGCCCAAGAAAGACAACGTAGTCCCAGATCGCTACGCGGCCCTATACCAATAAATCATGGCTCTAAAATTTCTAAGACATGTTTTAGGTTTTCTATGCGTAGTATGATCAGCAAAGGCAAAATATTGGTCTTTTATCAAGTTGTTTATTAAAATAGTTAAAGCACTTATAGTAGATTGTTGTGATAATAACAATTGAAAACAATAGTATGTTTAGCATCTGAACATCAATAGCATCTGAACATCAATTCTATAAATAACAAATTTGATCAACTAAAATTATTTGTGAAGGATAAGATTGATATCTTAGTTATCACTGAAAGTAAACTTGATGATACTTTTCCTCCTTCCCAGTTTTCAATACCTGGGTATAAGGTTCCTTTTCGTAGGGATAGGGATCGACATGGTGGTGGGTTAATTATCTTTGTTAGGGATGATATTCCGTGTAAGCAGCTTGATTCAGTTGGCAATAGTGATATTGAAGCGTTATTTCTAGAAATTAATTTAAGGCATACTAAATGGCTTTTTGGTGGATGTTATCGTCCGCCTAGTCAAAAATGTGATTATTTTTTCGATCAACTAAGTAAATGTTTAGATTCGTTCTCTAAAAAATACGATCATTTTGCTCTTGTTGGCGATTTTAACTGTGAAGAAACAGAGTCGGTACTTTCTGATTTTTTGATTTCTCATGAATCTAGAAACCTTGTTAAAGATAAAACGTGTTTTAAAAGCTCTGTGAATCCTTCTTG
>JANSTP010295698.1:0-17753 GCA_025330745.1 Cladonema radiatum | reverse complement strand
GAAAAAGATATATATATTTTAATATGCTTTTATGAATGTTTTATCTTTATAACATGTGTTTTTTGAAAAGAATTTTATGAGATGAAAATATGCACAAAATGATGTTGTGATGTTAATATTTAAATATGATGTTATTTTAAACGTGTGTTTTGACATTATTGAAAGTAAAAATAAAAGCTTGATTAATTCAAAATAAAAGCATGATTGAAAAAATTTTGTAATCCTGCTTTTAAAGGGATTCTGAACTCCTGCTATAAATGGCGCTTAAATTCCTCCAAGTATTACAAGGATTCACAAAAAAGTCAATAAAAGATATCTGGAACTCACTGAAAAGATACACCAGCCAAAATCTTACTTGGAATTTCATGTTCACCAGTAGCTCCTTGGTTGCTTCTCTGCTAAATATTTGTGCGAGATCTCTGATACTTTTCCTAGTCCACTCACGGAAGATTGGTAACTAAATATATGTTGATGACGTAAAACAGGTGCTTCGCTGGGCAAGAAGTCTTTATGAAAATTGCATTACCTTGGCTTTACTGAAATCTAAGTCATGAAAGCCTATTTCAAAGGTGCAAAAAATTAACTACCATTAATTGTGGTAAAATGTTCAATTAAAACGATTTAATGAAACATGCTATACATGCTCTATATACAAACGTACATTCCAACTGTTATCATCAAACTTTACAACTTTCTCGAAGTCTTCTTGAACTTTCTCGTCTTGTAAATAAATTTTTTTTATGTGCAATGTTTTTATATTTTTGGTTTTTGGGAATCATACTCAAAGTTGGAAGAAAAACATTTTTAACTATTTTTCAGAATTTAAAATAAGTTCCTTTTGCTTAGAAAGCAATTAATTGAGATCATTCAGAATATGTTTCTCACATAAAATAACAATCGCAGTGCTACCAAAATTAATTTGTCTGTTATTTAAAGGCTTGCAAGGTATCTTATAAGGCCTATCCGACTGTCTTTTTTTACTATTATTTCTATTGAACAGAATTCCTTACTGTCTATTTGTTTAATTATTTTTCCCCAATTAATCTCACTCCTAACACTTATGAGTTTGAAGCAAATGTCAGATTTGTTAATAACAAACTAGAGTTTCAATTGTCTGGAATAAAATTTAGTGCAGCAGTACCAACTCTTTCCTAGTATTGATTATACTAGATCTTGATGTTCTTACAAGAAGAGTGATAAGGAATGCAGTATCCATTTACACCTGCTGCAATTCCTCAACCTTTTTCCTTTGAGGCTAGTTTTCAGAAATTTTAGAAAATTTTGTTTTGCAATATCCTTGCGACTTGTCCCGACTTGGCTAGAGCTGGTCAAGGTATATCCATGATGGTGTGTATACTTATGTGTATAAATACTGTGCTGTAGATAATTTTGAAAAATGATAATACTATAGACACAGTCTGTTTTAAAACATTTGAAATTTTGAGAACTGAAGTATGAGCAAATACTCGTATTTTCGACAGGTCACTACGTTAATTGTAAGCCACCCAGAATTAGAAGGCTCTGTACGGAGGACATATATATTGGCAAGTAAGTAAGGCGTCTATAAAACACCTGTGAACCATAAGGCAATTAGGAAAACTATCTGGCTGCATTATCCTTGGGATTGAAGATATTTTTGAACTAGGCAAAAAATCTAACAAATTCTTCTTGAAATGCTTTCTATAATGATACCCACTTATCCACACACTTTTTCTAAGCAATCTATTTATAAGCAACCGTAGAGAAGCTGAGAAAAATTCTAAGCAACTTTCCTTTCACTTAGTTATAAAGTAAGCAACAAAAATATTTGACAAAGTAATTTAAATTTAACATTCATTTTATCCTGAAATGGCTGACTTCTAGCACAAACGCTTTAAGGTACATTGATAACTGTTTTCTAGAAAGTTGAAATGGACTGGAATTTTAAAGTATGTAAATTCATTTACACAATAAAAAAATTAAGCAACCCAGCTCAATTTTGTTTTACATTCTAAACTTTTTTGACTTGTAGTAACGTTATAAGGAAAAATTTAACAAAAAAGTAGACAGAAAATATTTGAGCATACCTGTCCAGAAGCCTTTAATAGTATCCACCCCCTCAATATTTGGAACAGGCTATCTATCATATTTTACAGTAAGGTTTCATTCTTATCTGATTTTTTAGCAAGGGCATTAAAAATGGCTAAAATGTATGTAATAAAAATTTGAAAATTTTGCCCAAAAGTGTAGATTTTTTAACAAACTTGGGGGTGGGTGTATGGGTGTTGGTGGGGATTATGTTGTAGCCCTTTGCCCTCTACCCCAGCTCCTGCGCCTATGAGTGAAGGTTTAACTTCTCCAAATATAAATCTTTATTATTATACCACTCGATGCCTAGAAATTAAATTTTCTTGCTCTCAGAAATTTTCATAGATTTCTGTCATAATAAGATACATGTCAGGAGGACACTTTTTTATAGACACATCAGTTTAACGTCTTACGCCAGATACTCAGATAAATTTATTGTGCGCGTTTAGGAATGGAACCGCAAGAGCAGTGAGGATAACTAACTGTGCTAACCAATACACCACAACGAAGTGCTAACATTCAGATTCTGCCTCTCAATTTTCGCATAAAAACCTGGTTTCCTCGATAAGTAATATATGCTTATGTAATTGAATAATATTTGAGTCTTTTGTAAAAATCCTACCACCAGCATTGTCCTTGGGAAAAAATCTTTGATATCGAGGATAATGGCTGCAATGGTGGCTACTTTCCAGATACAAAATATTCTTGGTCTTGTTTTATTCCTCCTTGGCTAAATTCCCCCTTTTTCCGTTTGTATTTCCATTTGCCCCAACTTCCCAATTTGTGTAGACTAGCTTCTATCTTAATGGTAAAAAATTCATTGGTAAAAACTGACTAATTTTTGCCTTGATGGCGAATATTTACTGTCAACAAAATGTTTTGCAGACAAACTTTCTATATTGATGAATATTTTACAGAAAGTTTTTTGTTAATTATTTCATTTAATTGTAAAGTATTTTACAGTTTGTGGTTCAAAGGCACAAAAACGCATGAGGGCTTTGTATGAACTATGAGTAAAGTTCGCTTAATTCGTGTTGATAAGTATTGAAAAAAAGAATATGCATATTGTAATGTGTTTGAAGTCTTTTTTTTCAGTAGATTAAAATCATTATAAATGCAGTTTCATATATGGTTTGGTAAAAAATTTTGTCGTTATAAAGTGACAAATTTTTGCCTTGACTACGAATATTTACAACTGACAAAAATTTTTTGCTGACGAAATTTTGCACTAAAATTTTTTACCAATAAAGTTGTCCATTCTTGAGAAATCGGGAATTAGAAAACCGCTGATCAAAAGCATTGCATATTTGTTGTACGGGAATACTAGATCAGGAGTATCATAACCTACAATCTTGTACCAGCATCCGAAAATTCCAAGAGTTGAGGCAAGGCTACAATTTCTGACGTTTCATGTGTGTTATTCTGATGCTACACTCGTTCGTCTGACTCTACGGATAAGATTTCTCTCCAATCCTATTTTAATGAATACGATATCCTATGGACATTACTTGTCAGTTTAACTTAATATGAAACAGTAGATACTTTTTGAGGCTTTTTTATGGTTTAAAAATGTCTTCCTCAAGTCGTTTCTAATTAATGAAAGTATTACAGTATATTCACGATAAGCAGGATGCTCAAGGGACTGATAAATACATACTACTTAGCGGGCATCATGCATATCTAATGTACCTTTTCAGCAATAAATCCATCCTTAAAATGTGGCAAACTTCGAACTTTGCGTGATGAACATTTTACCGACAATTTTCTTTTAGCCTATATTTATTTACTGGCAAATTCTTTTTAGCGGCGAACTTCCTTTCACTGACAAAGGGGCTCTTTTTATTTGCGCAGTATCATATTTTCCATTTTAAAGACTCATTAGGGCTTCCTACTAACTCAGTTTATATAACTTTGAAGATTGAAGATTTAAGAAATAAGTTTGAGGATTTTTGGTCACTAAAAAACCGATCGGCTCTTTCATGAATTACTTTAAAAAGACAGTAAGCTAGCGTAAAATACCCTATACCCTATTTCTTTCTTTGAATTTTGTTCTACATATTTCTAAGAAATTATTAAAATTGTACTTTCTTGGAAAAGCTTATGAAAATTTTAATTCGAATTTTGTTAGAATTAATTTGGATTTCTGAGAAACTGTTTGAAATTAAAGAGCATTTAAAAAGAAAGTATTCTGAGACAAAGACTTTTTTGTTTACATTTCTGATTTTCTGAGAAAACAAAGAATGCATATAGCTAATTCAGCGAAAAAAAGTCTTGACATAAAATATAATATAGCAAATAAATACTACATATATTACATTTCCTTGCATCAGAGGGCTAATTAGTTAACCGTTGCAAGCTTTGTTGAATTGCATAAGCACCTGTTTTACGTCACAGGTCTTTATCACCAATACCAAGATCTGGAGGGAGGACATCTATGATTGAGCTAAAAAATAATATTGGAAGTGGTGACAGCGTAAGTGAAGCAACAGTAAAGTACAATTTTTATTCCTCTTCTTATCATTTCTTTATGACACTGGGATGGTATTTAAGTGATTTTTTTATGTGTCTACTTCTGTTTGAGTACAAGTTTTTATGGGAGTTCAGAATCCCTTTAAAAAAAGTGAAAATTGTTTTAATTTAAAGAGTGTCATAACCATTATCAGAAATATGTGTGATCAATAAAGAAGATATATACTGTACACAAAGTGATAAACGGAAATATATTTTATGTATTTTATTGATGTAAAATAATCTTTTTCTCCAATGAAATTAAAGTTCTCATTTAATAATATTTAATATACATGTTTTCAAAAGAAGATAAATGCTATATGCTTGTTCTAAGAATGCTTTATCAAAAGGAGACATTAAATAACATTTTTTTGTTAAAGAAAAATTGAAAAAAAAAAAAAAAAAAATGCACCTGCCTATTTTCAAATGGCAAAGATTGATCATTTATTTACAATAAGTTATTATCAAATGAAAAAACAATATTATCATTGTATAAAACAATGCTGTTTTAAATTGCTCTAGAATTTTTTCTAAACAATACCAATAGCATTACTGTCCTTCTTGGTAGACATTTTGCTTAGTCAAAATTAAAAATGATATAGGAAGAAAAAAATGAATGTCTCAACACGGTGCTACTAATTTGACAACCAAGTCATTGTTTTATGGTGCATAGAGCATGTCAAATAAACCCGAATGCTAGCAATCAGAGTCACACGATATCAAGATTCAAGTGTTTCAAGATACTTATAAAATAGTCTCACTGTCACATCCTTTAAATTTCTTCATGTAGTCCTTTTCACGCACATGATATTTAGATTTTAGGTAATTTTAATTGCTTGCTAATATTTCTACTCTTTTTGCATTATTTTTATTTTTGTTTTTGTGTATTTCAAACAACTGAGCAATTTGCTGCTGTATCTACTTTTAGAGAGCTTCAGAAAAGCAGCAACTGGTACATGGTTCATTGAAAAGATTTGCAGATTGTTCAAAAAGTCTATTAAATCACTCTATGAGGTGACATTATCACTGAGCCAAGAAATTGATGCAAAGCTAAAAGATGAGCCAAGGAAAGGTATCTTAATAAAATCATTTGGAGAAAATTGTCTTACGAAAAAAATTAGTTTTATCCAAGTATCATAATTATATCATGATCAGATAATCTATAAGTATGATAAATATCTGCAGTCATTATTACTTTGAAAGAAAGAGAGGGAGCTATGGGGTGCGAAACAAGTTGAATTGACGTTGGACAAACAAATCAGTAATATTCAGCCTATATTCCATAATTGCAAGGGAAATACCAGAAAATATTGGCTGAGAAAGTGCAATATGAAAGGAAGGCATATTGGCAAAGGTATTTTCTGAAAGCAAACAAAAGATATATGGATTATTACCTGTCCTAGACTTAATTATTTTCCCTATACTCTGAGCTGATTCTTTGTTTTGTTTTAATTATTGCATCTTTGTAAACACAAAAGAAAAAGAAAAAGCTTTCAAATGTGAAGTATTTTGCATGATGTCATTGCATTGAATTTCTCTATTTTTTGTTATATTTTAAAGTAAACTATCACAACCAATAGCAGTACACAAATACGGCTCTGTATTTGCCTGTCATCAGTGGCAACAGAAGTTTTTGAACCAATCAATTTGCTGTATTTTTTATATCAAGAATTAAGCCACTATGGCATGTAATAGTGTTATATGTTAAGTTATATTGCAGCAGGCAAATGTTTTGTAGATAAAACATGATATTTATTACAGTGATAATATTGCTACAGGTAATTAACAATTTTAGCAATTTTGCCTTTGTAATTGTTATTGCCAATATTAATGGTAGCTTTTGTCTGTTGAATCATATGATTTGTCTTGTAAATTTGATTTCAAAACTTATTAAGATAGGGACGTAAAAAATCAATGAAAATAAGGACACTCAACACTAAGCAAATTTTTATTTCTATTTGATTTTTTTTTGCAAACTATTTTCAGTGACTTTTTTTCTTGATGTTAACAAGCTGATTGTAGCACTGTATCGATGTTAAAGCATTTCTTTGGGGCCTTCTAGCACAGCCCCTACAAGTGATGACCGCGTGACCCATTAAAGATAAATTTCCATTCATTGTTTCAAATTAAAATATTGGTAGATAAGCAAAGCATTGAAGATTAATTCTAAAATACACACGTTTTTGTTCAAAGTAATTATGCAAGTTACTTCATTGTTCTGACGTTAATAAAGCTAAAGACAAATCCTTTTATGAGGAATGCAAAGTGAAATTATTGTCAAATTTAGTGAAATAATTATGAATAAAATAAAGCTTTCTGCTTCCCAGCTAACATAAATAATCAAATAATTCTCTTTGTGAGAATTCTTCCCTTTTAATTTTTTAGACAAAAGTATAATTAAACTTTCATTAAAAATATCTTAACATTAACATTTTGAAATGAATTGAATCAATTTAGAAGAAACTAGTTGGAACTAGTTTCTCTCAAAAAACTTTCAATGTGTTTGCTTTAGGTAGCTCTATTATAAAATGAGAAGGTAATATTGGATCTTTTCAGCTACAGATGAACCATATTTTTAAAAGCTCTGAAAGCTCTGAATATGTAAAGAGAAGATGTTTCACCACATATATTTCATCAAAACAAAGCTCTGAGTACTATGAATAATAAAATGGAAGCTTATTCAAGCCGTAGAAGGACTTTATTTCATGAAAACAGGCTCTCGATACCAAAACTGAAGCTTATTCAAGCCATAGAAGAACATTATTTCTAAAAAAATGAGTCACAATTAGCCAATTGCTAAGCATTAATTCTGAGATCAAAATTTCAAAGACCTTTTGTAGTATTTATCCACCAATTTTGAAAAGCTATGGTGAAGTCTTGGCCACATTATTGATTTTTTGAACATTACATATTTATGAGGTCATATATAGTTGCTGTGGTCACTAAAGTGAATAAAGCTGATCCAGAAGTTTTAAAATCATATATGGTATAAGTTTAAGCCATATTTTCTTAGCCAAGGCAACATATTGACATGTCATGAATGCTATGGAAATTTTAAATACTTGCTGTATTTATGACGTATGGATAAAAGGTTCAAAAACCTCCATGATTATGTTTATATTAAGTTTTGTGTTTCTTGTTATTAAAAAATATACTGATAAAAAGAGGCTCAAATTGATATGAATTTACTTTTCTCAAAGGACTTTTAATGAGTGATGTAAAAGTTATATAAGAAACATTTTATTTCAGAATATTTGTAAATAATATGTAATATCTATATGAAAGTTTTCATTTGTGAAAAATCAAACTTATTAAATCTTTTCTTTTCATCCTTGTTTACCGTTAGTTTTTTATAAACCAAGACATGAAAAATTATAAGGATACTGCAACTGAACAAAGCTAATTTCAAACAAACTTTAAATTCGCTCTAAACAAAATACCTCAGTACAAAATAGTCTCTCTTGAATCTAGAGTGCAGTAAGATATTAAAGTTAAGGGTTTAAAGTTTTAGTTTACAAAATTACAAATCTTTCTCTAATATTTGCAAACATATTTTCCAGTTTGGTACCTCACTTTAACCATGAAAATTACTTTATATCCATTTCTGTCATGTACTTCCACAGCTGTTCCATCATGATATTTAATACCTTCTAATACCTTCTAATATCTTCGCTCAATGATCTCAACGCTTTCTTGGTATTATCTCAATGATCTCAACCTCGTATAATTTTGTGTAAAAATCAAAAGTATCAAATTTATGAGGTTTTTCTGTTCCAGTATCCTTACAATCATTTTTAACACAAAGTACTAATCGTTTAGTAGGTTCCAGTTATATTGCATTGGAACCTGGCCACCTATCAATTACAATTACCTTTAGTGGCCAGTAATTTTGTTCCCCAGTAGCAGATTTCAAAAGAGATTTCAATCTGTCTATAAAAGTCACTTGCCTATAGAGCCTATTTTTTTTCACTGCTTTGAGTGTGTTTTATAGACAGGTTTTACTGTATTAAAATTTCCAATCCTCTAATTGTTTCCTTCCAATATATCTGTCTTAAGTTATGTGCATGTCTCTGGTTTTGCTATGCCGTTTTTTCATAATGTTTATCTTTTTAGAAGAAACAGTTATTTGCTTGATAGTTTCTGCTCCCTGTCCACCATAATTTTCGTTGTTTAAGTTATTTAAAAAATTTCTTTTGATTTCAAGTTACAGTTACAATTTAATTTTTTAGTTACAATTAATATATTTCATTAAAATAGATTTGATATCTCTAGATTTAGATTTGATATCTCTTAAGACTTTTTAACTTTATATTAACTTAGGTATTCAATATGGCTTTACCCCTTTCAGTTTTTTTGGTGATACTCCAAAATGCCAAATTTTTGAGCAGTACAATTTTGTCATTTTCAATATTTTATTAGGAAAAATTAAAAAAAAAAAAAAATGGTCTGAAAAGTTTAAACACCTCCATCTAGAAGCAAATTTTCAAGGATTTTTGGACAGTTTTTCAAAAAATTGATGACATGAATGGTCTCAGCAAGAGTTGTTTATCAGCTTCGTAAAGTGTTTATATTGATAGCATTACAAAACCCCCAACATTTAGAAGGCTGGAAAAGTTCAGTTTAAAAAGAGTTAGATAAGATGCTAGATAATAGTTCATTACAGAATATTCAAGTTACTAATCCCCTTTCATATTCCCTGATTCGAACTATTATTTAATTTTTTTGCTAACTTACTATTGTTATATCATAGCAATATTGTAACATTTATGAAAAAGTACAAAGTTCAAAGAAAATTCATGGAAATGGTTTGCTGGAAATAGAATTTTTATATTGAAACACAGCATAATGGAAAGGGTAAATGACTGGAATATTTGTAAGTATATCTTCTATTTTTTGATTTTTTCAATGTTCAAAACCCAGTATCCTGTATCAATAATTAATTTTTAGGCATAAAATTTTGAATTCAATTTTTATAAGCACAGGAACAATTCTTAGGTCTAATTTTAACTAAAGTAGAATAAAATCAGGAAATTGAACTTTAAAGTTTATTTTTCTATGTTTGAAAAGGTTTTAATCCTTGTCATTCCATCTTGTGTTTTTATTAAAGATAGGTTTGAAATATGTTTGGTTTCTGTCCATTTTCTTGAGTAGAATTAGTTTTTTAATTGTTTAATGCAAAAAGTACTATTTTTGACCAAGTGTCGTGTGATAATGTTGAATTAAAGCACTTGTTTTTGCAGTACATGAATTGAAACTGTTTGAAACAATGATAACAAAAATGTTTTTAAGAAACTTGAAAACAACTTCCAGTGAGATAAAAACATTTTTTTGAAAGTCTTTATATATGTGAAAAGACATGAACCACCAAAAGAAACATAGGAAAGGCAACAATGGATACCAGATATTGTTATTTTATTTTTATTCACGACAAATTAACCATGTAGAACTGAAATAAATAAGAAAAAAATTGTGTGTGTGTTGTGGCCACCCCAGAAAGAAGTGCCCACCAATTATCTAGCACTACATACCAAGTCTGCAAAGAGCGTACCCTTTTTATGTGGGCTCAATTGTTTTTTCAACAATTTTTAGAAGCAATATCTTCAAAAATGTCTGCAAAAAACAAGGCAATGAAGACAAAACATAGATTTATGAAACATCCACAATTAATCCACAAATGCTTTGTGGCTGGAGGGCATTGTCGATCCAAGAAATACTCAGTTACTGCTTATGACTTTGAAAATAAAAAAAGACTATTACAATTGAAACAAGAAGTTCATCATGAGTCCTAATGACGATTATTTGCTTTAGTTAATGTTTAAAAAATTGCGAATTATTTTTAGAACTTTAAAAGAAACGTCAGTCACAAAATGAGAGGTGACTTGCAATAACTTTAAAACCATTTTCAACTGTAAATTGTCCAATTAGTTTTGTGTTAATAGTGTAATTTCTTTGTCAAAATTTTTATTTTGCTTTTGCGTGCAAAATTAAGGAATAAAAGACGATTCTTTACAGCTTATGTTTATCACTTTTCATTAAAAAATTAAAGAAATTTTTATGTGCATTTTTATATAAACAATGTAAAAGTTTTCAATAACTTTTATTGCAATTAAATACCATTTAACTAAGGGGCAGAACTGTAGATTAGATTATTTGAGTGATAAACCAAATCCATTTGATGCTTAAACTGGTCAAGGAGCATTTTTTGAAGTGGTTTAATTATGAATATTTATAATGTTAGCCTGACATTAAAAAAAATATTTTGTTCTGGCCACCAGTTTGGGTTCTTTTTTAGCCTATCAACCTTTTGTAGTTTATGCTCTTACTTTACTTAAACTGAATAATAAAATATACATTTTTAATCTGATATAGCATCTCATAATCCTAGGTTCTAGATTAGGATTAAACATCTCATAGTTAGCTGATAATTTATATTGATCTTATTTTTTGAAAAATCTTCAATTTTGTGTAAACAATGATTTCTCTTGTTTATTTCATTTTGAAACTAAGTTGAAAAGAAATGTTTTCAAAAAATGTTTCAAGTTCTTTATAGTAATTTCTGTAGATTATTCTCAACCAAAATAAGTATGTCATTGCTTTGCATCTCTTTACTGATTTTGATCTTTCAGCCAAAAAAGAAACGCTAATAAAAGGATTTGGAAAAGAAGAATGGCAAATGATATTTCGTTTACTTGGTTTAGAAGACAACCAAATTGACACATATATTTATGAAGGCAAAGGCAAACTTGAAGAAATAAAATTTCAAGCTTTAAATGGTTTACTTGACACTATTGAAGATTTATCATGGAAAGAATTGAAATGTGCATTGATATATTTTGGGAAGAAAGATTTTTTGATACATTATGTTCAGATTCACAGATCTGCTCTGAAGGTATTATATTGCAGCTTGTCTTATTATCATTCAAATGTTATTTTGAAGTAAACCGTAGAGAAATTGCTGGTATACTATATTGTGGGATATTGTAAAAATGAGAAATAAGCTAGAAAAAAAAATTAGGACAGCCATGAACATTATTGCATTACCTTAGGAAGACCCTTTTTTGCAGAAAGTGAATACAGTTTATTTTATTTTCAAATATTTTATTGAGTAACAATAAAAAACCTGTCAATGTTACCCTTTAGAAATCTTTCCTGACACTATTAATTTGAAGAAGGCCCTGCATACACCATTGACTTCAAGAAAATCTTTTTAATGGCCTATTTTACATAATAACATGTTCTTTAAATTTTTTTTTCAGCAGGTGGAATGTAAAACATTTGACACTACAGTTCAAAACTCAGGTTAAAACTCAAATGTTAAGAGTAATATTTTAAAGAAAGTTTTAGAAATACCAAACTGGTTTTATATTTCTTTAAAGTTTTAAGAGAAAAAATAATATTTTTTTTTAGAACTTAAATAAATATTATGTGCACACTAACCATTTGAATTCTGAAGAACAAACCTAAAAAAACAATTATGGCCTGCGGAATACTGATGATCCAGACAAATTAATAAGTATGTTTGCAAATTATGCGACTTAAAAAAATGAAATAATGTTGCTACATTAAGTGCTCTACAAAACACAAATTTTTATAGCAGCTGCTTGACAGGTTCATTTTATGAAGCTTTTTGGCCAGTATGTCAAAGCTTTTCCAACTGAAATCAGGTTCTGTAGCTTACCACAGTTTTTTATTCAGTTTCAAGTTTGAAAGATTTTCGATTTTGTTGCTTCTGTCTGCATGAGTCTTGGTGTGAGAATAAAATCTTTAGCTTAAAACTGTACTAAAATGTTTCTAAAATTTTACCAATAACATGTCCATCCCACCTGCTCAAAATAGAAAATTTTAAGAAAATTATATATTGTAAATAGGCCATTAAACTATAAAAAAGAAAGCCTCAGCTACACAATAAACTTTGCGTCTTTTTGACTGGAAATGCTCCTGCATTATATGTCATTCTATGAATGTCAAAGAAAGTGTATTTTTAACTTAGTTCTTACAATAGCTGTTCTTATGCCTTATATTTATAGCTTTGCTGTGCATCAATATTTGTAAGGCCAATTTGATTAACTTTTATTCATTTGATTAAAATGTGCATCTCTAGCGCCAACCAAAACATCAAATTAAAAATTTATGAGTGCAATTTTGATTCCCTATTAAAGCAAGCAACTTAACAAGACTCTTAACCCTATTAGACCTGGGATTTGGCGACATTGTTTTTTGCTAGCAGTTAGTTGAAAATCAGTCTTTTTGATGTTGAATTTTGAGTAGCAATAAAAACTGAACCGAAAGAGCTTCTCTAATCTCTAATGAAGTTTTTACCATTTTGCTACTAAAGCAAAGCACTTTGATATCATAAGGAGTTATTGCCATGACAACAAAGAGCATGGTAACGAAACTGTTTGATTATTGCACTTTGAGGGAAGTCTTTAAATTTTTTTTGGTTGTCTGACCAATCCCATCTGTTTACCCTTAATGTCATTATAATAAATATAATGGTAGTTTGATACTTTCTGGACTGTTTTGATATTTTTATTTTTTCCATGCATTTGTATATAAACAAAGAGAAGACACTTGTGCAATAATGAAAGAAAAGGTGTTAGGCAATGATTATTTGATTAATGACAAGTCATTTAGTCTTAGTTTACTAACATTAAAGACGTTTTGAAGAAACACTAATTTTTAAATTTTAGTTTGTGTTTACTCTGATGAACAGCCAACCTTCAAATGTTCCAGTAAGACCTTATTGATGGTAGTTTTTTCAAAACATTTGTCATGTTTTTGGTCTGTAATTAGTCGAAAGTTGGGGTTGGAAAATTATATTCTTGCTGCTATTGATGAAGATTTTGAAAGTGTATATGAAAAGTTATATCAGGCATTTTTGAAGATGTACAATGCACAAATGTTGAAGCTGGAGTATGCAGATTTGAAAGAGAAATTTGAAGAAATAGATGACATTCCAAGTTGGGTGATAAAACAAATTAAAACTGATTTAGCAAAATTTGGTTATAATTTTAAAAATGAAAATCTTTTAAAAGGTTTGAGCATTATTTAATTACTTCTATTCAAATGTTGGTGTAGGAATTAAGTATGCAGATAAATTGTCCCTCTATGCCTAATTTTGTTTGTTTTATCTATAAATAAGAGATATAATGTGAGAAGAAAATTAGTTCCATGATTGATTTCAGGAATGTTTTTTACAATTTTTATTCCACAGACAATCTTCAGTTTTCATTAAATTATTTATGTTTTTAAAGGAAATCATTACTATTTGAGTAGAATTTGTTGAATCATATGATTTGAAAATTCGAAAAAATATTATGCTACTGCAAGTTGATGTTACAACATACACTGTACTGCTTGTGTTTCTACGCCATTGAATCCATCGTAACTTTCTTTACTTTAGTGTTCTCATTTCATTAGCTTTTCCATCGTTACCTTGTTGTTTTCTGTTTTATTCACATGTAGATTTTATTGAATAGAGTGACTAAGCACAATAACATTTTTTGAAAATTTTTTAGAAACCTGCCTGTGCTTATTGTTATGATCTGGTTTGAATTAACCTTATTAAAAAGCTGGAAAAAAGCCCAAAGCAACTGACAGATTTAATTATTAGAATTGTTTTGAAATCGCACACTTTGTTTTATTTAGATGAGCAAAGACATGATAACAATGTGCTCGGTTTGATGCTTATATCACATTCAAGTAGGAAACATCTAGTTGCAGATTTGAATGTTCAAATGCAAAAGTTTGATAATACCTATGAGCAGTGCTTAAAGAAGAGGATTCAAGTGTTTCATGGGGCTGATAGCATCAAAACTCAGAGTATTGGAGAATGGATTGAAATAGATTGTAGAAAATATGTTGAAAGATATTTCGGAAATGTTGACTTTTTTTCATTCAATTATGACAGCGAAGATACACTTGTAAAAAGTTTTGGAGAGTATGTGAAAAGTTTCAATCAACCAAGTTTTATTTTAAAAAACTATGACATATATAAGCATTTTTGTTTTTTAAAAATTGAAGAACTCGTTGCAAATGATTGGTTGAGATCTCATCATGAATGCCATGTGATTGATTACCTTGGATTTGAGGCTAAAAATAAAACCATTTATTTCATCAAAGTTTCAAATGGTAAAACTGTTGAAGAAACTAAAAAACACATTGATGCATGTGCAGAATTCACAAGAATGTTTTTACTTCTTCATCAAAATGAATTGAAAGGGAAAATTGCTTGTCTTCTTTCTGTTGTCGTGGTTCCTGATGAAGAGCAAATAAAGGAAATTCATAAAGTGTGCAAAAATTGTGAGCCATTTCTCCTTACTCGCAAAGAATTTTATGAATTTGGAAAACAAGTCAAAATAAAAATTAAAAACATTTTAATGGAAAACAAAAGAAAGGTTTGGAAGCATTTAGAAAAGGGCGATTTAAAGGATTTTAAATTTCATTTAGCAGGTGTATTTGGTTTGATGGCTGCTAAAAGTGGATCCCTTATACCAAGTTTGAGTGATGATGTTTCAATACAATTAGAAAATGTGAAAATTTTTCTTTATCCTCAACAACTGACTTTGGCAAACACATGTGAAAAGCGTTTGTTAATAAAGGGTTGCCATGGCTCTGGTAAGACTATTTTTGGTAGACTTAAACTTAAGCAACTTGCTCTTAAAAATCCCAATGAATACATTTATTATGTAAACTGGGGAGCAGAGTCGGACTTTACTGAAGAAATGGAGCAATACGTAAAGAGTATTAACAAATTTAATAACATTATTTGCACCAGCAGGCAGGATTTACCACAAAGCAAATCATTATTTGATGGAATGAACTCAATAAAAACAATAACCAAAAATAAAAAGTCTATTCTTTGTAATACAGTTCATACTATTTTTGATGAAGTTCCATTAAGTGAAATCAGTGAAGCTGAAATCTTATCTTTTTGTGAAATATTGACGGATCCATTATTTGAAAGTTCTTGCTGCATCCTTTTATGTCAAGCAATGACCGTTGGTAGATCATTAAAGAAAGATGGTGTCATAAGTAGACAATCATTCAGTCTTCAATCAGAATATTTGAAAAGACAATCTGGTTTTAACGAACAAGAGTTAAAAGAAGTAGTTAGAAATCCAAGCAAAATCAAAAAAATTGCTGAAATTGCCATTGCTGTGTTGAAAGAAACATTCAATACTTTTAGTGGTGGATATACAAGTGAACTGACAAATAACACAAAAACAGAGCTGCAAGTTGCTAAAGAAAGAGACCGAAATTTTAATACTGTCATTGATAATAATGATGCTGATGATGGTGTTAATAATGATGATGATGATAAAAATGATGATTTTAGGGACAATGCTGAAGAAAAAAATAGCTCTGAGGAAATGATGGTAATAAATACATTTGCAAACAAAAATAGAAATTTTAATTTCGATGCTAGTATGAAAAGTCTTAATATTCAAAGTCCAAGTAGTGAAAAAGAAAATTTAATCGAAAGTCATTACTTCTTCCAAAAAAGTTCTGATATCTTGCATAGAATTGAAGGTGATGAAGCAATAGTATACTATCCATTTGGTGACAGGAATGACTGCAGTCATTTTGAAAAGGTTTATTTACTAATGTTATGTTGGAAAAACATGGTTGAAAATTGTCACATTGACTTCAGCCAACCAATTGTGGTTATCCATTTTGAGGAAACTACACCTATGGATTTGGAGAAAGCATTGCAACTTTATGCAGAGGAAGAACAAGATGAACAAATATCAGACAAAGTTACTTTCAAGCAATGTCTAGATGTATGTGGGATGGACTATAAAAATGTTGTTATTTTTGTAAGTGCTGATGAATATCATATGCAGCATTATTTAGTTGAGGCAATAACTCGCTGTACTTCCACTCTCATATTCATAATAACAAAAGAAAATAATGTTGGAATAGAAACTGGTGTTGTTGGACAAATTATGCAAAACTTAGAGACAGCAGTTTGGACAGACGATAGAGGTGATAAAAGTAAACTTTTACAAGTATTTGGTTTTGCAGATCTAGAATTCGACATTATTGAAATGGAAAGGTTGATGAACATTTATGGTGAGAATTTGCTGTTACAAGAAGGATTAAGAAGAACACAAAACAAAGTAATTGCTGGGTGAGAATATTTTAAATTTAATAACTTGATACTTCTAAATATATTCAAGATAGTATTGCTTTTGCTTTTGCTATTGCTTTTAAGATAGTATTGCATTTATTTCATCATTCAACAGATTCTTTGCTTTCTAACGTTGCGGGACTATATAATTTGCTTTTTACCAACTTATTTTTATTTTTATATTCTTCTTGTCCATCATTAACAACCTAACCACATTGGCTGCAGGAATTGTATTATTCAGTATTAATTTTACTATTTGTTCTCTAGTTAAATTCCCATCCAGGTCAGGTTTGTATTTGGCACCCTATGTTATTATTTCTCCTTTTGATATGTGGCATACTGAAAATGATACTTAATTATTCTAGATGGATGTCAGATTTTCTCAAGTCCCAAGGGTTAGTTGATGATGGCCATACAGACATTGGGAAAAGAAACCCAGGTAATTTAAGAGAATTATTACCATTGTTTGCTGCTGTTATTATTTTCTTTATAACTCAAATAAAGTTGTTCTTTAATCAGGTATTTATTTTTACTTTTAATAATATCAAAACGCATGATTAAAATAAATCTATATACTGAATAAAGTATTGAGAGGTTTTTTGAATATTCTAGTTGTAACAAAAAATAATTAATAAAGTTTTTCAGGTCTTACAAAGCCAAAACAGGATTTCCAAGCAGCTTTAATTATAGAAAAGCTTTTTAAAAAAAAATTACCAGGTTTTTATACTACCAAAGCGGGATTGGTAACTAACTAGATTAGAATTTAAAAAAAAACTTTGTGATGTAGTAAAAATTCAATGAAATGTTGATGATTAAACATTTGATTAAACATTCTATTAAAAAAGAAAATATTTTTTTAAAAGTTAAACATCTTTCTGTGCATAAAAGTTTAAAGAGATACATTTATTTAATATTATTATGAAAATGGCTTGTGATATGATGTTTCTGTAAAAGAGAAGCTTCATTAAGGAGCAACTATAGAATTCCACCCACCCAAAATTGATTTTAGAAAATAGAGCCTACTCAGCCTACTATCTAAAATTTT
>JANSTP010295365.1:0-17763 GCA_025330745.1 Cladonema radiatum | reverse complement strand
GCATGTACACTATATTTCAATGTAACTGTATAATTTGGGTTGAGAAAAAGAAAAAGGAAAAAAAAAAAAAAATAATAAAAAAAAAATATTTTTTAAACAAGATATTTCCTTTTAAGTTTATAAATGAAAACATAGACTTACGAATTTACCATAGACAGGAAACATGGGCTGTTTTAAGCATTTCCTAGCTTAGTATGTTGGAAAACCTTTGACCTCCCTTGTGAAGGTGCACAAAATCGAAAATACTCAATGGAAAGCAGTTGCAAATGAGCATATTTTTGTTTGGAAAACTAATATATTGCTTCAAAAAGCAATGAAACCAGTGAAATTTTGCACCTATTGAGAATTTTTGTTTATGGATCATTATACAAATGTATTATAGCAATGGATAATATGAAAATTATGAATTTTTAGGGAAATGGACACAAAAGATTTCAGAGCTAGCTACAATTTTTACGTGAGCTTGAGGCTGCATAAAGCAGAACTGGGTAAACAGAGGTAGTGTGAATTAAATGCCACTCTAATCAGCTTTCAATTCTTATCTTGCCTGGTGCTTTTATTGAATGAAAATCTAGACTTCCTGCTAAAATGGCTGGTGTTTAGCTAAACTGAGAGCCAAGAAATTGCAGTAGAAATACTCAGCTACTTAAATAAAGGTCATGAAATGAGAATCTTCAATGAAAACATGAAATGAAAACCTCAAATGTTTGCATGATCATTCATTCTAGCAGTTTTCAAACATTTCCTTGAAAAAAAACTGGAAATTGCACTGGAAAAATTTGTCACATATGTAACAAATTTTTTTTCTAATTTGTTTTTCCTTATTTTTGAAAGCTGCTAAAAGTTTCTTTACATGACATAATTTTAAAAAAGTAAAGGAATTTGTTACATGCACCTTTGGCATTGCTTTTATAATATTTATAGAAAATAGGAATGCACTTTGATTATGTTTTATGTGCATGGTTGACTGCACTCATTTTTTATCTTACTTGTGTGCCTGTGTGTGCCAATGCGATCACACTCGCTTCCTCAAAAGGTCTGGCATGTAACAGGAAGAGCAGAAATAGATGCTGATAGAATAGAAACTGCTTATAAATAAGAAGCAGTTTTTTCAGTAGTTCATGTCAAACAAAAAATTGTGGTTATTGGACTGCAATTGTAACGTTCATTTTCTGTCAGTTTTGATCATTTGTGCTGATGACATTTTGACACAGAGTACACCAACTATAGAGTGATATAGCGAGTCATAAATATTAATAATTCATAAATATTTTCGTGAAAAGCAAAACAAGATTATTGACTTCAAGGTGTTACTGGCCATACAATTGTTATAGCTAAGACCAAAACAGTTTCCTTTGGTCATAATGAAATACTGCAAGAGTTGAGAAGTAAGCATCATCAACAATATTTCCCATTACATTTGTCTAGTCTCATATTGATTCCAACACGCATGCAACAGTTGAGTTAACTTTGAGTTGACCAGATTCAAGTAGCTACCAAGGAAACCCTATTAACTTCCTTTTTGACTAGAATGTAAACACAAAAATGTTTAGAAATGATCTACCACATATCAAAGGTAGACTGATAATATTTTCAACCTAATCTACTCTAATTATTCTTTAAAAATTTGAAGTAAAAGCCTCACTCTCCTCTTGCACAAATTGTCCACTTTGTTTTGATTTTATGCCTGTCCGAGTAGCCTGGGTACTAGTAAAGAGCAAGCAAATAAGATAACACTCACGTGACCGTGTTTCCAGTCTATGGTAAATTCGTAAGTCTATGATGAAAATGACCTTGCCTTCATTCATTCTGCGTTAGTAATATTTGTTCTTACTTGATTTTCGGGAGTTTATGTCTTGATGTCTTTAAAAGTGTTCATGTTTATGTCTTTAAAATGCAATCCACTAGGCTATTATTGCTATTATCACCCTGTTGTGTTGACTTTTTGCTTCGTTCATGGCTTTCAAAGTGCAATTGGCTATCATGACTTTTATAATGCTTACTGTTACTTCTTGTTTTTTTGCTATGTTAAAAAAGTTTTAAGTGTCATTGTTTGAGCTATGCACCTTATTTTCATTCATTCTGAGGTCAGAAAATTTGTTTTCACTGGATTTCTAAGTGTTATTTTTGAGCTATGTCCATTGTTTTCATTCATTCTGAGCTCATAAAATTTGTTTATACACAATTTCTAAGCGTTATTTATGAGCTACGCATCTTGTTTTCATTCATTCTGAGCTCAAAAAATTCATTTTCAATCAAAACGTTATTTCTGAGTTAGAAACCTTCCTTTCATTCATTCTAAGCTCAGAAAATTTGTTCTTATATGAATTATAAGCGTTATTTTTGAGCTGAGAACCTTGTATTCATTCATGCTGAGCTTAAAAAAATTGTTTTTACATTGTTTCTAGGTGCTTTGCCACAATCTACTTTCTTATAACTTTTTTCTTTCCTTAGATGTCATAGTAAAATCAAAGTACCTTTACTATGAACTTTTAGCTTATGACCTTTAAATAACAGTTTTAGCAGTATTTACAATTTGGAGACATGTATCCTCTGAAAATATACTTAACCATAGTGTTAGTAGGTATAAAATTCTTATATGTGCATATTTAATTCATAAAAATTTGTCCCCATAATGATAACTTTTGAGATATGCCAGTTCATTCCTCTGAAAAAATGCTTATCCATGGTGGTACTATAACACTCTCACATGTTCATATCAAAGTCAAGTCATAATAAAATAACCTATGTCACTGTAATGTTTCCTTCTGTTTTATTTTACAAGTTGCTAACCATAGGAGCATCAAATTCCAAAACTTTTCTTTCGTATTTCATTAGCCTCAACTGAAACTTCTTTTTCCCTCTCATATTTGTTGCACCTTGGTTGAACATTTACAATACAATTGAAAAAAATATTGACATTATAAGCTAATTCAAGAGATGCAAAACAGTTCAATAAAAGGAGAAGTACATCGTTAATTTCATGAATACATTGCATTGATATTGATTTTTCAAAACATTAACGTTCCAATGAAAAATCAACAATGTCAGTGTTTTTGAAAAATTGATCCATACTTTTTTTATCAAGAAATCATTTAAAAATATAAAACTATAAAACTTTGAGGTTTTATGTAAACGATTCTTAGACCTAAGAACTTAATCTTAAACTGAGTTTTTAAACTGAAAAGACTTAAAGACTTAAAAGACTTAAAGTAATGAGTAAATGCGATTTTCTTGACCTTGTGGATTAAAATAACATCAAGAACTTGAATAATTTGAATAAAAAGAGATTTCAATTTCAATAATGTACTAAACGAAAGATAATTTGGAGGCAACATCATTTTCAAAAGTTGAAGTTCAACATATCAAATTTGTGTGAATCTAACTCGATCCTTAAGATGAAAACGGACTTAGCCAAAAATGTCTGCATAAAACCCTGAACTTGTAAATATAAATCTCTTAAAACTTGCCTGTGCATACACCTGACATATACATAAATACTAACCCTAACCCTACTATTCAGAATTATCTTATCAAGTTGAGTTAATATCAAGTATATGTTTATCAAGTATATGTTTAATATACTTGTTTATTACCTGTTTAAGCAGGCCAATATTCTGTAAAAAATTTTGGGCATTTTGATTGGTTTAAAAACTCTTGTTGTCATTGACACTGCTATTGGTCACATCAATTTTTTTTCACAACAATGAAAAAATAAACAAATTCAATGCAATGGCATCATGTAAAATACTTCACGTTCGAAAGTTCTCATTTATGAATTCTTGTGCTTAAAGATAGAATAATTAAAACAAAACAAACAAAAGTCTATGAATTTGAGGGAAACAATTACCAAAAGACTTTGACAAGTAATAATCCATATATTATACGTTTGCTTCGTGAAATACCTTCGAACATTGACCTTCGCTTACTTTGCCGCCGGTCAATATTCTCCGGTATTTCCCTCACAGACACGTAATATAGGGTTAATACATTGAATAGAAAACAATGTTTATTTTTTATACGCGTATAAAATGATTGTATTTTTTTATTTTGAAATAAATAAGGGGCATATTTAACAAAATATTTATATGTTGGATGTTGATATCGTTTGAATGAAAGTGTTAAATACTATTATGGCAATCTCAAATTTATCATTGTTGCATAAATTGCATTTCCGATGCGATAGGTTAAAGGGTGCACATCTTCTTAAGATTTTCCATGTTGAGACTGGTTAATCTCCAATATCTTTCATTGCCCATACTTTGCCCTACTGAAAACAATAGAACAAAGACGTTCAAACAAAAAACAATAGAACAAAGACTTTCAAAAAATTCAAGTAACAAAAAAATATTCAATGAACATACATACGTATGTGAGGAAGCTCTGAAAAAGTCTGGTTTCACCTACAAACTAAAATATCAACCAATCAAAAACAAGGATTTGAAAAATGCAATGAAAAATTCCAGCTTGCTAGGTATAAAGGGACTGATTTGCTAAATAAACTATCAGAATTAATTTTGATGTGCACACACACAAACAAGTATCTAATCGCCAACCAAAATCATACTACAGGACGTATTCTCTTGTGACTAATATATGTTTTTAAGGAGACAACATTGTATTGTATCCTGTATGCTTCTAACGTTTTATAACTTGACTGAAGATTGTGTGTAAAGCACATGAAACTCTGAGTATTGAGGAGATAAAACAATTAGTTTTTCTTCACCTAATTATAACAAAATATCTATATATAATTTGCGTAGCATGATGCTCCTTTTATGGAAGTGAGCACTCTTTATTTGGAAAACAACAGAAAACGTCAAAACTTTATGGAGAGAAACCATTCTAATGTTCCTAACATTTCGCGTAAAATCTTTTCACGAATAGAAAAGAAAACAGCGAATAACTGCGATGGAGCAAATTTTCCATAACTTCATCTATACTTTCTATGTACTCACGAAACTTGGTACACATATACTCCAAATACTTCTGAAGATTTTTAGGCCAATTTGTACAGTTGGTTGCCGTGGGAACAACCTATAACTTTATTGAGAGATGAGTTTCCAAACTTTTTATATTTTCATCCTTATTTTGCCTTTTGTAACCAAACTTGGTACACATATACCTCAAATGGTTCTGAATATCTTAATGCCAATTCTGACGGTTGGTTGACATGGCGACGGCCATGTCATAAAAGCTCCATATTTTACTTTTTTATAATTTTGCCTATAGGTATAGGTATAGGATTGCGTAGGGACCTTGGACTGCGTTAGCAGGCCAATTTGACGCTTCAGCGTCATTCTGTGCTTTGAGAGAGGGGTATATTATTTTCACCTGTTAACATTGCAACAATCTACATTATAACTGCAGTAACTATTTTATTAAGAAATGTGATAACAAAACCAATACTTTGCTTTTGCCAACCATACTTAGTAAAATATATTCTAAAACATGTGTTTGAGATTTTATAGCTTTGGTTTATTGGTATAGGATCGTGCAGCGATCTAGGACTGCGTTAGCAAGCTAATACGACGCTTCAGCATCGTGCTGTGCATTGAGAGAGGGGTATATTATTTTCATCTGTTAACATTGCAACAATCTATGTTATAACTGCAGTAACTATTTTATTAAGAAACTTGATAACAAAACCAATAATTTGCTTACGCCAAACATACTTAGTAAAATATATTCTAAAACATGTGTTTGAGATTGTACAGCTTTGGTTTATCGATATAGGATCACACAGCAATCTAGGACTGCGTTAGCAGGCTAATACGGCGCTTCAGCGTCGTGTGATGCTGCATGCAGCTAGTTTATGTATAATTGTTGAAACAAAAATCAAACAAATCCATAGCTTGCAGAGGGGTATGTACCTCCCCCTTTTCAAATGCAACCCCCTTTTGTTATATGCCCCCCTATTCAAATTTTTCACATACACCCTGACTTTAATGCCATTTTCAGAGACAGAATTAGCATACTTTTTAGCTTCACATTAGCATAATAGAGTTTTTTCGCTAACATTAAGGTGCAAAAAGTGCTCATATTGATAACAGTACACATAAAAGAAGCTATGGAGAGATATCAAAAACGTTGTTATGATTTTTTTTTTCTCCATGAAAGATCAGTGCAATGAATATCTTTATCCCCCCTTTTGAAATCAAACCCTCCCTTTTCAACGATACCCCTCTTTTCTAGCAAAAATTTTCCTTCACCCCTTTTGGCTCATTTTCGGAAGAGTTGTACTGCCCTTTATGAATGGGGGGGGGGGTGGCTCAGCAAAAATACAGAGTTTTTCAGCACTCTGAATTCACCTAGGGAATTCACCTAATCAGTTACCCTCGGGAAAAACCTGCCAATACAAATATATTGCTCAATTAGTGTTCAGAATAATGAATTTGCCACAAGAAGTAATTTGACTAAGAGAAGACAAGAAAAACGTTTACTTTTTAGTATTTATACTGACCTACTTATCAAATTAGAAAAAAAGAAAATCAAAACTGGTGAGCCATAAGACTTGGCGCGGTGAATTTGGTGAAGCACTTTTTTGCTAATTCAAAGCACTGCTAGTTTTTTGCATTTTCCAATTGGTTGACACATATATCATCCATCAATATTCAAATAAATTATTACATTGAAATTGATTTTAATGAATTTTGAAAACTTCTCACCTTTAAAAACCGACTAATTGTGTCTAATTTTTGTTGGTAGCGTGCCCTTTGAGCATCAGCGTTTGCAAGAGAAGCTGTGGTACTAGCAATAACATAACCATAAAATACAACACCAACTATCATAGCTAAAATTGCAAATACCATCTAAATTTGAGAAAAAGGAAATGTTGATGTTAAAATGATTTATTTACTATGGCAAAGTATTTTTACCATTTTAAACACTTTTAACACTTTTTATCACAAGGTTTTTTTCTGCTCTAGATCTAGCTCTAGTTCTAGCTCTCATGTCATCAAACTGAAATTATAAGCATCTATTTTGACAAACCATGATACTTTTTTAGGAATAGCTCTTGTTTTTTGGAATTTATTTTTACTTATCTAGAAAATATTGAGTAAATCAGATCAAACAAGCAAGGAATACCTCTTCTGTTAAATAAGCATGAATATCTCCATATCCAACTGAGCAAGTGGTAGCTGCTGCCCAGTATATACTTGTTATATATTGATGAAACACATCTTCATTACCTAAAATACAACAATGTTAGAAACATTATTATATTAGAAGTATATGGATAAAACAAAAAAAGATTGCCACTGTAAGTTCCCACTGTCCCTAGGAAAAAGTCTTTAATTTAGGTGGTTTATTGCAACCTATAGAAAACTCTACATTTCAGGAAATGTTTATTTGAACATACACAACTTGTTTAAACAAGTGAAAATAAATTTGTCATCAGATGCAAAAAACAGGGACTTCTCTTTTCTGGGAACGTTTTCTAACATACTAGAATGCCTTCTCATTATGCTTCATTAGATTTTAAGAACATTACAAAATTAACAATAGTGCATTCTTAAAAATTAGTAACATTTCACACTGGAACATTCTCTATATTGATGGTTTCCATCATCATGAGGGGCTCTGCTAATTGTTTTGATACAGACAAAAACAAAAGTGTCATAAAACAAATATTACATATCAAAAGTTAAAGTTAAAGAAAAACTATTGCTCAAACCTATAGAAACGTATATTTTAGCATTTAACCCTAATTATTTTGGGCTTTTTATGTATATTAGAAACATCGGGGAACTCTCCTATTTTAAATCACCAATTATCAACCAAAATGAATAAAATTTACCACAAATATAAAACAACATGTTAAGTTTCAAAAAATAAAAAATTGACTGCTCATGTCAAATGACTATGTGATGGTTTCATCAAAAACGTCAAGGGTTTTTTATTTATCTTACTATTTTCCAATAAAAGTTTTCCAGACAACCAATAATGATGGAAATCAATCCAAACTTATAGTAGGTTATACTCCTCAGGCCTTGTCAGGAAACACGTGCGATTGCACATGCAAATGTCCACACACATGCAAACTCATTTACATGAGTGTTTTGTAGCACTTGCAAAATAAGAAAAAATATAAAAGGTTTGATAGAATAGCACATGCAATGGCACTTGCCACATCAACCAGCATGAGTGATTTGCAACACGTGGCTATTTTTTCCTGACAGGGCCTGCTCCATAAAGAAACTTTATCTATTTTGACATAAAAGAGCCTTCTAAAGAGGGCCAAAAAATTCAGTTATTTCAACTTTGGGCTTTGTCTTGAGAACTTGAGAACTTTGTATTTTTGGGTGAAACTTTTAGATGCCACTAATCGAATCTATTCAAAATGTAGGTTTTTATTTGGTCTGGTCATGTTGATAATAATGACAAGAAGATAATGTCATCAAAAACCCAGAAATCGTACAAAAAATATCATCATGTTGACCTCACTGACGTCGGAATGAGGCCAATATTATTCATCATGTTGGTGTCTATCCACCTGTGAAAGTTGAGCATAAAATGTTTAGTATAATTCAAGTTACTGGAGAAAGAATGTGAATATTGGATAAAAAATATTGCACAAACAACCAAAAAAGAGGGCATGGTGAGGGGAGAGGAAGTTAGTAGGGTTTAATTTTTTTAAAAAGAGATGCACAACTAAATTTTGTTCACTTAGCGAATGTTTCAAGTCAAGATTTTGCACTTTCTGAGAAATTAAATTTTTCAATTCAGGGTGGTAAGTTTACTCCCCCCCCCCCCCTAATGCAAAGAAAAGTTAACAAATTTGGCATGGACTTTTGCAATTTTAAAACAATGACAAAATTGTTCAAATGCAATAAAACTTAACATATATAAAGAATATCTTCAAAACTTTCTGAAGTGTATAGAGTGGAGTTATTTAACCCTTTGGTTCATGTCACTAGATGATAACATCATCAAAAGTGATGAAAATTGTCAGATTTTCCACTTTTTATAAGGTGCTGTTGAATCAAGATAAAAAGCAACTTTCAAAATGGTTTTGATTTTTTCTGACTGAATTAAAAAAATCAGATATGTTTTTCAATGATAGTGAAACCATTAAAATTCGTTTATGATGGCCGCCATCTGTTTACTTGTTGGTTTTTGCATAGCAATATTATTAAAGACCTTAAAACATGTTTTGTTTACGCTTTTAATGTCAACTACAGCATGCTCAATATATCTAATTTATATACATTGAGCGCAATTGCGTCAATTAAAAGAGGTACTGCAGGTTCTAATCTGTCTTCATAATTAACAACTCTAAGAGCATCTTTTTGACAATTGAAAAAAGTCTCTGATTTTTGGGTTGTTAGTACTACCACATGCAATGACTCCATAATTGATATAGCTTTGTATAACGGAAAAATAAAGTTGTATTAGGTTCGTTTTATTTATATAGCTTCAAGCTCGGTATAATATACCAATATTTTTGGATATTTGCTTGATGTATGGTCTATGGGTTTTCCAGCTGAAGTGCTTTTTTAGAAGCACTACGTGTGTGAGACCATATTGGTTTTGTAAACTTTGTGCCCCCCCTAGACTGAATAGGGTTAAAAAAGAGTTTATTTCGTTTCATCAGAAAATAAGTGTCTAGACTAATTATATGGAACAAGAAGAGTTGATTATCTTACGTTTCTTTTTTGTACAACATTTCAATAATGCTTACCTAATACCTTACATTTAGGTCGACCGACGGGAAATTGTGTATCTTTAATAAAAAACACTGTATTTTTGCTGCATATACTTTTATATATATATTGCTGCATATACTTATATATTTGCTGCATATACTTATATGATTGTTTAATTTTTATTTATACATCGTATATTTTGATGTTTACACACATAAATATATTTTTAAATATGCACCATATTTTCCTGTTCGAAATAAAAAAAATGTGATCATTTTATACACCTATAAAACAACTCTACACGTATAAAAAATAAATGTATTTTTTTTTCTATTTGATATATACGCTTATATCGAATGTACAAACGAACATATTTATTAAAGCAGCAATGTCAAGCAAGCTGCAAGTGAGTTACCGCTGAATGAATTTTTTTTCTGAAAAAGTAATAAAACGTTACGTTGTATTATCTGTTTACGCTCGCTTGACATTGTTCCTTTAACTCCATTGATCAGATAATAACTCCGTTTGATAAGATAAATCTGAATTACAAACTGTAAAAGTATTATTGTACCAGGATTCAATGCCAGCTCATACATTTGCTTTTGGTCATAAAAATGCTTGAAAATCTAATATATTTAGTATGAAACAGCTATCACTTCATTTACAAATGCTACTATAAATAGATTAGAATTGTTAAAATGGAAGTAATGTATATGGCAGGAATGTTCACTATGTATTTATGTGTCAAGTGTATGCACAAGCAAGTTTTAAATGATTTATATTTACAAATTTTATATTTTGAAATGATTTCTCGATAATAAAGTATGGTTCAATCTTTCAAAAATACTGACAAAGCTATGTCAATGCAATACAATGTATTCATGAAATTAACGATACTCCTCCTTTCATTCAACCATTTTGTATCTCTTGAATTAGCTTGAGAGGGAAATGAAGGGAAAAGAAAGCTTTGGGGAGTTTGATCCAGTCTTTATATAATGAAATACGAAAGAAAGGTTTTGGAATTTAATGCTCCTATGGTTAACAGCTTGTATCTGTTCAAAGCCGACTGACCTCTCCATAGCTAATACACTGACTCCTGGCCGTCACAGTATACCACGTAGAGCAGAATGATCCGACATGCTGCCTTCATTGTTAGTCAGCGCAAATTTACAAAGATGCTCTACCCATGCAATATACTTGAGTGCGGAAGTGTACGCGACAGAGCACGGAGTAATCAGTCTATAATTAACAATGTTAATTATACTTACAGGCGGAACAGATATTGATGAACATCGTCTTGATGAATATCCTAAAAGGTTTAGAGAGTTTATTCTTTACTTGTTAGTGCAACTTACTTTTATATACAGTACGCTGGAATCTAAAAAACTATAGAATGGGAGGGAACAAGGCAACATACATTATAGCATTATGTAACTTAGCCAATTTTTTCTGCAAATTTAATCAAAAATTATATCGTTATATTATTCAAAAAGAAAACGTAATAAAATATAGTAATATAGGAAACTTCACTTTGACTTTACTATGATGTCTAAGAAAAGAAAAAGGTTTTAAGGAAGTAGATTCTGCTAAAGCGCCTAAAAATCATGTAAAAACTAACTTTTTAAACTCCTAATGAATGAAATCAAGGTGCGTAGCTCAAAAATAATGCTGGCAGAATTCATGTAAAAACAAACATTTTGAGCTCAGAATGAATGAAATCAATGTGTGTAGCTCAAAAATAACGCTTAGAAATTGTGTAAAAACAAATTTTGTAACCTCAGAATGAATGAAATTAATGTGTGTAGCTCAAAAATAACAATTAGAAATTGTCTAAAACAAATTGTAAGAGCTCAGAATGAATTAAATGAACATGGGTAGCACAAAAATAACGCTTATAATTCATGTAAAAATGGATTTTTTGAGCTCAGATTGTATGAAATCAACGTGCGTAGCTCAAAAATAGTGCTTATAGTTTAAGTAAAAACGAATTTTTTGAGCTCAGATAGGAATGAAATCAATGTGCGTAGCCCAATAATAATTTATTGCAGAAGAGGTGTAATTCAGTTTTATAAGGTGTCGAAAATGCAGATAGCCATATTGATGTTTCCAGCATAAATTATTGACTTCTGCATTAGAGATGATGTTACAAACATATTTAACTACTACGTATGGCCGTAGCATATACAAGACAATGATCAAGTTAAAAGATTTAAAGTGAAGAACAGCTGCTGCGAAAAACCAAAAGGTATTTTTAGAAAAATACATACATCACAACATAACACTGCGATTTATACAAATCCGTTCACCAATAAAGACAAGACAAGGTATGAACATTGTTAAAGATTGTAGAGGAAAATTACTTATTGCTGCAAAAAATGAAGCTTGCTCTCTATATCATAAGAACTTTCAACAATGTAAATATTTAATAGACAATTTGAAACTGAATGTATCTGCAGAAGACTTACAGAATTTGAATTTACAGATAAAGCAAAGGAAAGAACATTCATTAAAACGAAAAAAAAGTTTGAAATGCTGAAAGAAAAATAAGTAGGAACCAAAAGTTTAAAACTCATGAAATGTACCGTTTTGAATCTCACAGATAAAGAGTTACCGCCTGACCATCTGCAGTTATTTAACCACGGTCCCAAATTCGTAACAACGTGCAAAAATATCCCCTCGATGGAGATAATCATCACTACAGAAATAAAAGCACAGCAACTAGAAAGAATAGACAAAAAAGTTGAAGCAGAGGATCTAAGAAACTCAGTCAACCAGATACTAAAGAATAGAAAAAACCAATGTCGAATTTAACAAGCAACAAAGCAAAATCATTAAAAGAAATACAGCAGTACAATGATATTGACGTTTATCTGTTTGACAAAAGATCAGGTTTTGCCATTATATGAACATCACAAAGCAGTTCAAAAAATACATAAACAAATAGAAGGGACTATGGAAATCATACAAAATGATCCTAGAAAAATACTTGCCACATAATTTCAAGGAGAATGAAGGAAAATGAAAAAGCAAGGCAAATTTACTCAGACGGAGTACCACCACAAATGTATGGAGTGTTTAAAGCACATAAACTAAAAAAAGGATATCCTATGAGAATTATTGTATCTACTATTGGGACTCCAGCTTACGAAACATCAAAATATTTAGTCAACAATATTCAAGCCACGCTAGACAAAACTGAATACTGTATAAAAAATTCATTATGATTTATTGAGGAAGCAAAAACCTGGAGACCAAACGAAAATGAAATTCAAGTCTCCTTTGATGCTGTTGATTTATCTTCGTCAGTTCCAATCAAAAAAGCAACTGATTTGACTATGAAAATTTTATTGGACAATTTCAATAACATTCAGTTAAGAACAAAGCTTTTCCTAAAAAAATATTATTTCACCTGCGGCAATGATATATACCTTTTACGAGATACTGGACCAATTGGTTCATCATTAATGGCTGTTATGGCAGAAGCCTTTTTACAGTTCATAGAAAACAATGTGATAAACATCGCTTTAGGTACCAATCTGATATGAGCACCACTGTTACATAGACGATATGTAGACAATACACATGATCGATTCAAAAGTAAAGACTCAACTAAAAAGTTCCTTGATATTTTGAATGCCCAAGATACTAATATAAAATTCACAGATAAATATGAAAATGATGCTAAAGAACTAAATTATGAATAATAATAAAGGAAAATACAATTTCAAAGCGTATAGAAAAGACGCCACAACAAACGTGCAAATAAAGCCCCATAGTTTGATACACAAATCAGATGAAGACGGTGTATTTGAAGGATTTTTATATCAAGCTTATTCCCTCTGCTCTAAAGAATACCTACCGTATGAATTCAAATTTTTAAAAAATGTATTTATTGAAAACGGATACAATAAACAACACATAGAAAACATAATTCAACATTATAAGCCACCCAATGAAAAAAACAAAAATGATGATGAATACAAAGACAAGATCCACGTCACGTTACCATGGATACCGAGTCGAAGCAAAAAACTTCGAAAAGCCTACAAAAAATCAAATATCAAGGTCACATTCAAATAATCAAAAAGCCTTAAACAGATTTTATGCAATAAAAGTAATTCTCCATTACCTCCATTATCAACACCAGGTGTTTACATGATCAATTGCCCATTTGGTAAACTATACGTCCACGAAACTGGTGCAAACATATCTACCAGAATTAAACAACATCAGAAAGCAGTGAATTCAAAACGCATAAATGACTCAGCGCTAGCTGAACATGATTTAAATTGTACCAGTCAGATAATGTGGGGAGAAGAAACATTTTAGCACACAAACAAGATTATTTCAGACGTAGCATTTGAGAAGCATTAGAAATTAAACGCCAGAACTGTCAGCCAGGGTCGACACAAGGTTTGAAAAAAGATAATGGAAAATACCTCGAAACCAATTGATGGGATCTGATCATCACGAATATATGACATCATTTTTTAAGAAACTAGTATATTGCATATAGGTGCATTTTCTTTTCAATGCTATCAGCTGAATGATGACACCAGCTTTATAAAGCGTCAAAAACTTCTAATAAATTAATACAAATGCAGATAGCCATATTGATGTCTCCAGTATAAATTATCTATATGAAAGTTTTTAAATCGACAGTACTATTATAACCTGAGATATTAAACATTCAAGATTGGGGCAATTTTTCTATACACTAGACACCTAGGGAATCCCTTTAAGAAAATAGAAAATAGCTTTAAAAAAGGCTAGATAGAGGGATTTCTCGAATAACAGATTTTTTAGTTTTTGCTGGTCTGGTTGATACTAGGTGTGCCAAGTCTCCACTTTTCACACATGAGCAAGGATAAAGGTGTGGAAAGAAAAGTCAATCAGGCTCCCTAGGAATATATTTTCTCTTTCATACGAAGTGGCTCTGGCTACAGTAGTGCCTTCGGCGTCAAGGATCTGTAGTAGAGGAAGCTTGCTTCCTAAGTGTGCCGTATAAAAGAGAAAATGTTTCCCCAAAATCACAGCATTTTTGAATGGGGGAATTGCTATAAACAACATAGGACAAGCAATCTTACTTTTTAATTTGTTCAAACATCCCCTTTTTCAAAAAAAATAGTGCTGCTTTGAAAAGAATGATTGAGTTATGAAATTGCTAAGTAAAGCAAAGTTCTTTTACGTATGCCTCCCTTTGTTTGCATTATTTAGGCAATTATTATTGGCAAGAAAATCCTATAAATAACAACAAAAATTCTAGGAAAACCTTTGAGCTTAGTTTATCCATGTGGTTTAATTTCAACGAGTACAATGCAATATTTTCACAGTGAATGTTTTGATCAAACATGGATAGCAAAGGAAACAAATGTTTTGAGAATGTCTTTGTTGTGAAAAAATAAAATAAATGTTTTGTATATGATTGTCAAAGTTTCTTTGAAGTTCAACGAAATACTTGAACAAAAAACGCATGATGTGATGTTCCTGTTGATGAATACCTGAAGACTCAAGATTTCTAAAAAGTTTCATGTTGAAATATTGATAAAGAAGGGTATGGTAATGCTGATTGGGGTAGCTATTTACCTTAATTCCATTAATTTTCACAACACTTATATTATCGCTCCCTCAAATTTTTGCTCACCCCTCAAAATGGTCTTTTCGTGCACCTTTTGATTTTCACGCTCGAATCAAAGAAAACGTTTTGTCTCCTATACAGTCAAACCTCCCAATAGTGGAAATCCCATATACTGTAGTGAGCAACTACAAATACTGATCATATTTCTTGAAAACAGCATAACAGTCAAACCAAAGTCACTCAAAGCCACTTTATCCTCAAGTGACTTTGGTCAAACGCTCACAGCAAAATCCCTATACAGTATAGCAGACACCTCCGAAAAGCAGAAATTTTCAATAAGACCCGTGGGTGCCCGCTATTTGGAGGTTTGACTGTATTACATAGGTTGCCTTGCATCTTAACAAAACCTATCTGCTTTTCAAAGTTCTCTATTAGCTATAGATCAATCGTTTTTATCAAAAGGGTTGAAACTCTGGATTATAGTTTCATTCAAATCTTGAGTCAGATAAAATAAAAAGAATTGGTCTTCTCAAGAAACACAAGACATAATTATTATTGAAGATTGAGTAATTTTGTAGATTAATTAAGCATATTGTCCATACCAAAACCTCTCTTCATACCAACTGTTATATTTCCCTTTTACCGATCTACTCTGGACTTCTTGGAAAGGCCTCAATGTCTGAATAAGCTTCTTAGAGCAATTTCTCTATTTTGCGCACCCTTTAATATTTGCACATCAATGTGCGCGAAAATAGGCCTTTTTGTGCGGATGCGCTGTGCCAAAATAAAAGGGGCGCGAAAATTAACGGAATTAAGGTATGGGGTAAGAATCCTGTAATATCCATATATTGTTCTTATATATTAATAATCTATCCACTAACTAAGTGTGTTACACAAGGGATAAAGTGTTCTATAAAGTTCAAACATCAATTTGAACATTGACAGCTACGCATATCAAACACTTTTAAGTTTGGGAAACAATCATTATTGTTAGCCTAAAAAGAGTAAACTAATCAAAGAAACTTCATTACGTGGTTCCATATTATTTTCGAAAGAAGAGCTTTCATCAAGTTCCCCAAAAAATAAAATAACCTCCACCAGAAAAAAAGTAGCTACATGCCGGGACTGATTTGTTTATGTCTTATAAAAACACACATGTATATTGTGAGAACGTAGGCATATATTTTTTCAAATACCCAGACATGCAAGTAAGCATGATACACTCAAAGAAATTATGAAACTCAACTCAAATACCTCTGTTCAAGATAGTGATATCCCTACAAAAATATTAAAAGAAAATGCTGACTTTTTTGCTTGTTTCTTATTACATAATTTTAACTTCTGCATTTCTTCATCTTTGTTTCCAGATATTTTAAAAGAAGCTAAGATAACTCCAATACATAAAAAAGGTTCCAAACTTGATGAAACAAATTATTGCCCAATAAGTATTCTCTCCAATATATCAAAAGTCTACCAGCGTATCATTCATCCATAAATGGCGTCATTTTTTGAGAACATTTTTTCTAAATATCAAACAGGTTTTCCAAAAGGCTTTAATACGCAGGTTTCTTTGGTTTCTTTAATTGAAAATTGGAGGAAATCTTTAGATGTGTCATCCGACGCGAAAAACAGGGACTTCACTTTTTTGGGAACGCATTCAAAATGTTCTCGTAACGCTTCGTTAGCTTTTCAGAACATTCCAACATTCACAGCAGAACGTTATTGAAAAATAGTAACGCTTCACACTGGAATGTTCTCTATAATGAAAACATAAAAACAAGAACGCGTTTTGGGAACGGAACACAAAATTTGGGAACGTTCTTGGAAATTGAAAAGCGTTCTGAGTAAGAACGCTCAGCTAAGCGTTCTAAAACATCGTTAAAATTTTGACTTTTTTCTACTAATGCATGAAAATTATCTTGGTAACGAATAGAAGTGTCTTATGTTAAAAACTTAATCTAACATCCTTGGCACTGGGGGACGTATTATATCATGAACCCCAAACACGAAACCCAAGCTTCACACGCAAAGGTGAATCTCAAAGGCTTAAACGTTTGTGCCGAACTCTCTTGATGTCAACATTCATACCAATGGGCGTTGTGAACTTGATCAAGAGAGGCCTTATGATACAAATTGAGAAAGTATATGAACTAACCTTGACCTTCATCCTTATTGATATCATGATGCCAATGATAAATTGTGATATGGAAAACTGAAAATGCTTCGTCATATTGAAATGCACTTTATCCAACCTAAAACATTATTTCCGTAAGTTCTGAAAACAGCACGATATTTTATTTACTATTTCTTTCTTTATGGTTATGATTCAACACCAATAGAATTGTGTGTACCGTTATCGATTCATAACGAGTCTAAAGTTTAAACATATTGCTCATAATGTACGCTATATTTGTACAATGAAAAATGGGTAATATATACACGCTTAACATAGTGATATAATTTCCCTTGAGTTTATGAGCGTAGAGTCTATAAACAACATAAAAGGCCACTTTCTTTTTTCTGCTAACTTATTTT